>VDFB02117172.1:13433-175537 GCA_007258455.2 Sequoia sempervirens | reverse complement strand
TGAATGTGTCAGCATCATCTCAGGATCAACAGATCAAGCCAGATTTAGGATCAAACTGAGGTTGTTCGAGAGAGAAAATAATAAAGAACTTGCAAAAATCAAAAGGGACGCCTTGAAGAAGTCAAAGGTCAAGTTGTTGACTAAAGTCAAGATATTTTGAGCAAAACTTGGCTAAAACACTCCACGATCAGTGGAAATCACCTTTTTGAACTTTAGATCAAGCCAAAATCACTTTTGATCGTGAGTTAGGTCCCCAAACTTGTGGATCTAAGGATTGAGTCTATGTAATCAAGGTGAAGGCGTCCTACTTCATTATTTCATTGCAGGTTGATGATCAAGAACAGCCACAAGCTCTCAAGGACGCCATTTATAGATCTGGCCAAGGTTTTCATCCGTTCTTCGATATTTCTTGCAGATCTGAAGCAGAAGAAGATTGCTAATCTGAGGTTGGATTCAGAGACGGATTTTCTCAGAGAATCAGATAAAAAACTTCCAATCCATCTTCTGTCTACTTCCTCTCTTCTTGTCTTAGGTTTTTTTACATTTGACAGAGAAAGCAACAGGCTACATCAGATCAGATCTACTGGATAGATTCAGCATTATTTTCCGGAGAAACCCATCTCAACAAATTTTCCAAAATCAGCAAACTTGCTGCCCCTATTTTTGGGGGTTTTTCCGAAAAAGTTTCAGAATCCAAATTCTGAGGAACTGGGTTTGTTCAGCATTGAAGCACGAACAAAACCCATGTGCCAGATTTTTTCCGGAAAAATACTTCTTGGCAGGGCGCTATTTTCAGGGGTTTTTCAGAAGTTGTCTGAACACGTTCGTGTTTACAGTCAACAGGCGAGTTCTTCTTCGCAGAATGACAATTTGGCGTCCTTGGACTCCAATTGAACAACTAGACCTTGCACCAGCAACTCTCCAACCAGATCTTACACACATTGCTGGAGAGCAAACGTACATCACCAACAGTCTGCAGATCTTTATCTTTGAAAAGAATACATCTCCCGCTCAGTGGAGACCTACAGCAGTTACTCTGGACGAAGAAGTAAGAAAGACTGATCTTGCAGCAAAAAGACCAATATTACCATCTCCCGCGTGGTAGTAAGCACCTTGACTTGCCAGCTGCGAAGAGATCATTCCAAGCACGAAGCCGCCAAAGTTACCAAGAGCAATAGCTTGCGCAAGAAGAGATGTCGTGTCATCAAAGCATTGAATATCCGGAGACGGAAGAAGTCAACACATAGATCAAGGAGCTGTTGACCAGAAATGGTGAAATGAGAAAAGCTATAAATGCACCAAAGAAGGACGTCCTACCCTCCAAGTGGCATTTATGATACTTGAGTTTGACTTGATGCCTCTTTCCAAGTCAACTCAAGATGACATTAAATGTAGTTGGAGTTAACTTGATGTCTCTTTCCAAGTTTAACTCCACTTTCCTTAAATCATGCATTGTCAGATCTCACTGATTAAGGATGTCTAATTGGCTTCCATGATTCGTGGATCTTAGATCTCCACTAAATGTGGATGTCTATTTTGGAGGGAGACTTTACATTTAAGTTCACCTTTAGTTTGCTTTTAGTCAACTGAAGTAGTTTCCAGTTGACTCTTTGTTCACTTTCAGTTAACTGAAGTAGTTTTCCAGTTAACTGATTGTTCCCCCTATTTAGGAATAAATCTTGCTAATTGATTGGCAAGAACTCATTGTTAACTCAAGGAGATTTTGGGGTTGCCCACTCCTTTGAGTCCTATAAATAAGAGCCTTGGGCTCATTATTTGTTTAACCTTTACTTGCTATGCAAAATTGCTGCGCCATTGTTGCCAACACTTTGAAAGCGAATATTTGTTCACTCTTGGATGAGAGTTCGTTGGATGATTGTAATTGTGCATGATTTCGTGCCTTTGCTTTCCCAACTTTTGTAGTTCGTTGATAAAGCATTGAAGAAGAATATCAGAAGGCGCTTGCATTTTGATCATCTTATTTGAGTTATGTCTACGTCCTGTGTTTAATAGCTTTTTGTCTCATTTCCCTCCTCGGATAGGAGTCCCTCCTCCTTGGATATTTTTTATTGACAGTTGACGTTTGATGTTGTTTAATGTATTGACTTCCAAGCTATACTTCGGATAGGAGTCCCTCCTCCTTAGCAAGCTCGTTGGCCAAGGCATCGTGATTTTGTTGTTTCTAGTAAACTATTTCTTAAGCTCATACCTCGGATAGGAGTCCCTCCTCCTTGGCAGATCTCAGATCTAGTTTACCGTGCAGAGTGTTTGCTTGTACCAACCTTATCCCGGTGTATACCCGAGAGTTCAGAGCCTCGGTCATATCCTCTGGAGACGGCGAATTCAAGTGATCTAGCCATCCCATTCCCGCTCCTTTACCCTCATGCTCGCTCATCTTGAAGGTATTGGATAGATAGAAGCTAGTTAGTCAGAAGTTAAGATCTGCAGAAACCAGAGAAAAGCTTAGCTACGGCGCATTGTGTTTGTGCACCCTTGTGTCCTGCCGCTGAAGCATAAAAAGATAGGAACTTTAGTTAACATTTCCCTTCCCTACGCATTGCTCCCAGTAGAGAGGGACTTATCCTCTTTAAATAACGAAGAAGTGTTGCAAAACATTTGAAATAGCTGAACGTTTACAATCAGCACTCCAGAGGTGCTAATTTAAACGCCAACATGTCTTTAGAGGCTATTTTTAGGGTTTGCATGTAGGACTTTTCAGTGCATGTCGGGTTATTCTTTATGGGTTTTTCAAGAGCTACGCAGTAGGGTAACATGCGAGGCAAGATGATCACTTTTTCAGGGATTTACTATTTTTAGCAGGACCACTCTGGCAGCTTCCCAACACTTCAACATCACGAACAGAACAAAGTGCAGCAGAAACAGAGTCAAACAAAGATCGTTTTAGCAACATGGAAGTCAAATTAGGGTTTCCAACTTTGGGACCCAAAATGAGGGGTCAAACGCCAAAATCTCTGAAAACTTGTGTATCCCACAGCGATCAGTATCTTTCAAGGATTCCACTGGTGAAATTTGAAGGCAATCTAAGCACTCACTATTTATAGTAAGGCACTCCAGAAATAGGCTTTAAATAGCAAGTCAGTGCGAGGCGCCAGTGTGAACAGGCAAGTCAACCCATGAGGATCACGTCAGTTAGATTTCAAATTAAACGGAGTTGCAGAAGTCCTAAAACCAAGCAGTTACTATAAATAGTAAATCAACTCCATAAACAGGCTATAAATAGCAGGTTGACACAAGATGGCAATGTGAACAGATTAACTAGGTCATGAAGGTCTTGTGGCGAAAATTTCAAATCAATCCAAGCTTCAGAAGAGTGAAAACCAGAAACTTACTAAATATAGTAAACAAGGGCGGGCAAGCTAAAAAATGTCTTAAGTCTGAGAAAATTTCTTCACCCCCTGTGAAATGCGCCCAAGATGAAGATGGCTCATGGATGGAGAAATATGCTAAGCATAAAAATTCCTGCAGGACTAGTGAAATGCGCCCTCATCTCAAGGAAAGGTGCTTGAAAATTTTCTAAGGCATTGCAAGTTCCTGCTCACCCCGTCAAATGCGCCATCATCTGGAAGAGGTGATAAAAAAATGTTTAAGTCATGGAAAAGTTCCTCCTCCCACTCTCATATGCGCCCAAGTCACCTTGCCTTGGAGGATGTTAAAAAATATGCTAAATGTTGTTAATTCCTACTGGGGTCTTGAAATGCACCCATAGCACTATGAAGGACATTGAAAATTTCTAAGGCGTTGGAATTCCACCTCATCTAGACAAATGCGCCCATGATGGAAATGGCTCTAGAAAAGTTTCAAAGTGTTGTTGAATTCCTTCATGACCCCCTAGATGCGCCCATGTTAGAGGTGAAGCTAAGACATGTTCAAGGCATTGAATTCCTCCTTGACCCTCCAAATGCGCCCATCTCCAAGAGGTGTGAAGGAAAAGTAACTAAGGCATTGTTAATTCCTGCAAAGGGTCCCAAATGCGCCCATATTCAAGGTGGCTCTAGGAAATGTGCTAAGGCGTTGTTATTTCCTCCTCAACATGTCAAATGCGCCCAAGAATGTTGAAGGTGGTGGCTTTCTAAAAAAATGTGCTAAGTATTGTTAATTCCTTCACCACTAGCTAAATGCGCCCATATTGAAGTTAGCATGAAAAAACTCTTAAGTGTCAAAAAAATTCCTCCTTTATACTTGAAATGCGCCCAAAGTAAAGAGAGATAGTGGTGAGAAAAAAATGACTAAGGTGTTGAAATTCCTCCTAGACCTCTCATATGTGCCCATGCTCATGGAGATGATAAAATTTTTCTAAGTATTTAAATCTCTCGTCCCCTAGAGAAATACGCCCAAGCTTGAGAGAAGGTGATAAAATTTACCGAGGCATGTATGAATTGGCAATAGATACATCAAAATGCGCTAGCTTCATGAAGTTGGATAAAAATTTTCCAAGGCAAAGCAAGAGAAAAAAAAAATACGCCCAGAGACGAAGAATAAAGATAAATTTTGATGGAAAAATATTTTCCTAAGGTATAAAATTCAAAAATTAAACGAACCCCTTCGTTTGTAGACCCATGAATTTGATGTTTTCTGAAGGGAATTTTCTTTTGGGGACTGGATATCTTCGACAAAGGATTGATTTTAAAAATTTTCATGCCTTGTCGAGGATTTTAAGATGAAGATTTTTGATGGGCGCCTGAATAATAAAATTTCCTAAGGAGAATTAAAATTTTTCCTAAGGCAAAGAAATAATTATTTTTGAAAATAAAATTGCCTTGGTTGGTGAAATTGAAATTGATTGCCTAGATGATTTTGATCAAATTTTTCATGAAAATAATCTTCTCGAGCCAGAGATGGATAAAATCAAAGTGTCAATACCTCAGCTGGTGAAATGAATTTCTTAAGGGGGTGCAGTTAAATCTAATATTTTCAAAGGATGATTTAAAATGCCAGTAAAATACGCCCATACCATGAGATGAATCTTTTTGAAATTCTAGAAGGTCAAAATATTCTAGATGCCAGATGCCAAGTGTTACAGCTGCCTGAGGAGGGAAATTCAAATTCCTACAGTTGAGTAGTGGAAATTTAATAACTTAGCTAAAATTAGCTTCTTCTAGAATTCGACTTGGCTATATGAGCTGTCAGTTTTTTTTATTTTTCTCCATCAGCTAGCAAGTTCGATTTGAGCTCTGAAGTGAAAGAAGATTGCAGTGTGAGGAGAGCTGAAGGTGAAGAAATTCGAACTTGGGCTCTTAGTGTTGAGATAAATTTGAAGCTGAGAAGTTGCTGAAGCAGGCTGGGGTCGAATTTTTCTTCTAAGTGCTGAAGTTGTATTGCTGCAAGAAAATTCTCTAGTGTTGGGAGTTTGAAGTTGTTGTAGGAGGTGTTGAGGTTTGAAGTTGAAATTCAGTGTTGAAGCTTCTCATTTTCGAAAATCTGCTGGCAGCCCCGATGTGATTGTATTTTTCTAAGTTAAATTCCTAATGACTATCTTTTGTTTTTGCAGAATGGCTGAAGTAAGAGCAACTGGCAAGGAAAATAATGTTGAATCCAGCAAGGCAAATGCATCCAGACAAGCTGTAATCAAGAAGCTGAGCAAGTCTTTCCTGCTAGAGTCAAAATTCTCTTCGAAGCTAGGCAAGTTGGCTGATACGAACTTGGGCTCTTTCAACATGGAAGCTTTCAAAAGTCGAATGATGGGAATTGGAGGCCATCGTCCATCAATCACTTCACATAATATTGTCAGAAGTGGACTTTATGCAGCTGCTGGTTTTCCGCCAACAATTCAGTGTCCAGAGTTGATCATGGAGTGTGCTAACTGTTACAACCCAGAGCAAAGGTCTATTGTCTCACCTGATGGCGATTGATTATGATGCTCAGCGAGTTGGAGGATGTTCCCAGGCGTTCATCTTTGAACCTTGGATGTTTTACTACATCAATCTCGTGCTGGAAGGCAAGGAGCATATTGACTGGGCGGTGATGATTAGTGATAATTTGCACGAGCAGCTCCGAGTTTGAGGAGAACGAAAACATTCTATATGGGCTCATACATTATCTACATGTTGGCTCGTATGACGAAGTACAAAGGAATATCATACAAGGAGCCGATTGGATGTGGCTCTCAGCAGTTCAAGATTCATGAGGCTTGTCTGCAGCTACACTTGACGAGCACATCTCACTACAAGAGAGTCAATGACGCCTTCACCATGCACATAACGAGATCACTTCAGCAAAGAACTCATCAGAGGATCTCCAAGGAGGCTCAGGAGTTGATAGAAAGGTACGGGTGTTGGTTCATCCAATTTCCGAAATTTACTTATATTAGGCTGCAAGGGTTCTCTTCATATCCATATAGGTTGCCCAGATACCCTACAAACAGGATATTGATGTTAGAAATATCTAGGCAACTCATTGCCTATGATAAGATTCAGAAGAAAAGAAGAAGGGAGGACTTGACTTCCCGATCATCATGGGAAATTCAGATGAAGTGTGTCCTTCACTGCAAGCAGCCAAGGAAGCTGAAATTGAACTTCATTTTTCCATCTTTCTTACCACACTAGCAGGTAGTATTATGATCCTCACAGGAATATCAGATGGATACTGTCAGAGGAGTTCAGACATAAGGACAAATATTGAGGATTTTTGGGCTAGTGCATTGGATGAGGCTGAGGTAAGAAAAAGGATGTTTTCAAGATTACCTTTGAGCATGATTAGGGAGTGCGAGATTGTTCCAGTGCCAGACCAGGTAGACGAGGATATGAATGTTCTTCATCCAGATTATGAGACAGTGAGGGATACACCACTCCCACTTCCAGATTGGTCAGATCTGGAGATTGTGGATTTGGATACACTTGGCATACCAGTCTTGACATTCACCAGAGGATGGGTTGAGAGACATGTGAATAGGCTTAAGAGCAGGTCAATTCCTCTTACTTACAACTTGATGGGAGATCATAGGTCGCCAACTGCTACAAAGAAGAAACAGGTTGCTCGAGCTCCAGAGTCACGAAGGAAAGAGCCAGTCCAGCCAGAGCCTCCGAGAGTTGAGGTGGCATTACCTACGCCATTGGAGACTCGTTCTCCAAGTATACAAGAGGTTTCATTGTTTGCTGATCAGAGGAATATGTTGAATAAGGAACAAGAATTACAGGAGGCAAATCAGCCACCTCATCGGGAGTTTGTTGGCCAGAGCGTCAATGCACCTATCAGAGATAACCAGCAGGAAGAAGATGAAGAAACAGCCACAGATACACACTTCCAGCATGAGATTGAGGCGGCATTGGAGGATGACACTGTTACAGGGCAAGAAGCCCAAGGTTCAGGAGATACTCAGCTCGTAGAAGTTGGTGAGCCTCATCAGGATGAAGTTAGAGAAGAGGTCCATGAAGAGGAAGCAAGGAATGAGCAGCCACTTATTATTTCAGATTTACAGCAGGTAGTACCGGATTGGCTCAGAGATAGGATGAGGAGGAGCCCCATTGAAGAAACTGATCTAGTAGTTGAGATGGAGGAATTCCTGAGTAGGATTAGTGCGCCTCCGACAAAGAAGAGAGCTAGGAAGTTTTCAAAGATTTCAACAGATGAGGATGGCTCTCGCACCCTTCACGTGGCTGTGCCAAGGGTGGAGTGCGATCGAGATGATGTTGTTCCAGAAAACTATGTGATTACCACCATGGAGTTAGGTCGCCCCATGGGAGCACAGATAATTGAGGAGTGTGATAACTCCTACCAGGCACTCAAGGACAGATTGCTCCGGACTGAGGAAAAATATAAGAAATTGAAGAGGGATCACAAGACATTGATTGGTTACGTACAACATTTGTCTCGTCCTTGTGGGAAAGAGAATCCGACGATTGAGCTTCCAGCCGAGTTTCCTAGAGAGTCTGTCAGCGGCTTGGAAGACTTGAGGAAGATGGCAAAGAGGCGGATAAGTGGGTTGCTGGCGTTTGTGCTAAGACAAAAAAGTTTATGGAGGATCTTGCTCATGCTTATCAGCAGGCATCCAACATTATGGCATGGATGGATATAGTTGATCAAGCTTGGGGCGATGCTCATTATTTATCAGGCCAAGGTTGTCCTTCGCTTAGAGGCTTTGATGCATACTCCCTTACAGACTTTGGTTGAGGGAGGCGTGATGCAGGAGGTGATAGATATGACTTCACCGACTGGTACTCTTCAGTTGTCACATGCCGAGGATTCTTTGATGCAGCAAGGCAGATTCGGCCAGAGTCAAAAAGGCCATGAGGAATATTATAGATGGAGTCTTGAACACGCTTGAGGCTATCTTTGCTAGGAGATTCACTTCGGACGAAGTAACTACAGATAATTTGAGTGGATTGACGCCCTTCTTTCAGAGGTGAAGACTTTTTGTGCAGGATGACTTTGAGAACACCTCGACTTTCTCCAGCCTAATTCAGAATACCTAGGATGCCTTGACCGCTTGGAAGAAGTCTTGCACTCGACATGGGCAGATGGTACAGTGTTGGAGTTTCAGCTTGATCATATCCGCCTATCTCAGTTCAGGAGGTTGAAGCTGTGCTGACTAGGTTCATTGATTTTGCGGCCAAGGAGAAGGAAAATGGAAACGCCTTTCGATGATTATCTTCGAAGATGATGGTGGGCAATTGCCTATGCTATTTTGAGAGTGAGTGGGAATCTTTTGACTCATTTATTGTGCCACTCCTCTTGGTGGCGGTTTTTAGGGTGAATCTTGTTTAGGGCTGAGGTGGCACGATCTGGGCCATCTAGCTGATTGTAATTTGAGCCGTCCATTGGACTGGGCCATCTATAAAAGGGGCATCCGCCCTCATTTGTATCTCATTAGACATTAGATTAAGATCAAGGAATAAAGCAGAGAGATTGATAGTTGTGATAGCTTAGCATTAGTTTGTTAGCATAGCTTGAAGAGGAAGGAAAGCTTTCTCATTGAATGCTTTGTAAAAGGTGGTTGTGAACACTCTCAATAAAAAGAGTTTTCGTTGATGATGTTTGCATCTTTTGTTGCGAGTAGCTAGCAAGGCTTTTTTCGTCCTTCCGAATCACTTAGCATTTTTAAAGTAGCGTAAAGTAGAACAATTTTCATTTTCATGCAAATAGATGTTAGTTGTGGATTGTAGTGTTTGATCAAGGTAGCTTCGTTTAATCCATACCACTAGCAGCTTGCTGACGACAAGTTTGCCTTGTGTGGTCGACTGGAATACTTTATAAGCTTAACTTCTTTTATGATTCATGTCTTGGCATGCGTCGTTGTGACGATGTCTTTATGCTGAATTGTGATTTGAACATTCCTCGCTACCCCTTTGAAGATTGCACTAACTTTGTAGAGGCTGCCCAACGCGAGGCAAAGCAAAGTCTGGTTGAAGCCTGCTGAAATTGATCCCACGTCCCACTTTAGGATAAAACTTAGATCTTCTAAACCCTACACTCATTTAAATTTAGTACATTTCTGGTTAGTTTTAGGAAATTCATACCTTATTGCCAAATCATTCGCATCACGTAAAAATTCCCTTTTTCATTAATTTGTTGTTAGCTGCTACTTCTGAACAATTGTGTAAGTCCCCTCGTGAAAACAACATATCACAACGAACCAACTGAGTGTATTCCATTGTATTAAAGGAACCTTGGAGTTGAACATACGACCTCTCTTGCAATCTTAGCATACGGAATACTTTGATCAAGAGAGAATGGAGTAGCCGTTGGATACTTTATTCTGCTGATTGGCGCGGTCACAAAAATAACATCAACATCTAGTATTACTAGAGGCACATAAACTCATTTGGAAAATTATAATATTTGGAGTCACAAGATACTAACTATTTCTAAGTATTGGGAATGTGATAGAATCCTGTAAGGCACAAAAATTGGACCGACTAATCACCCCAATGACTTTGATAAACATCATAAGGAAACCTTGCTTATTTTCAAGTTGTCAATCTTAGATGATTTAATCCTTGAAGTTTGAAGTGCTATATTTGCACATACATTGTGGGATAGGTCGAAAGATAATATCAAGTCTCTAAGAAAAGCAAAGTCCTCTATTTGAAGAATTTGTTATTTTCTACCAAATTGCAAGAGGGATCTCTATTAAATCATCTTTTAAAAATCAAAGATCTTAGGGATCAACTCACCATGGTCAACAACCAGTAAATGATGAGGATATGGTTGCTTTGAGCATTAAAAAGCTACCACCCTCTGAGATTTTTGTGGAGTCTCTAAACTTGTTGGTGAAAGCCAAATTTTGACCATTGACAAGGTTAGTTCATACTTGCTGCAGAAAGAATGTCGACAAGGGCAGATGAGTGAAATTTCTTTTGAGAATTTAGAAAGTGCACTTGTTGTATGCTTTTAGGTTACGTACCTTAGTTCTCCCACTTCGCAACCATAAAGAAAGTTGTAGTGCTTCTATTGGTAGAAATTTGGGCATGTAAAGAATGATTGCAGGAAAAGATAGTTTTTCTCCATCCTGCAAGGTTTGGAATGAAGCTAATGTGGTAGATGCTATTGAGAAAGACCATGAGCAGTAGTATGGATTGATGGCTTTTTAGATAGTACTAAAAGCAATTGTTGGTTCTTTGATTCAAGTGCATCTAGACACTTCACATGTAAAAAGGAGTAGCATGTCAGGTTTATAGCTGATGATAATCACATAGATTCTTTTTCACTTGGGGACAATAAGTCACATACAATTAAAGAGATAGGTGATGTTAGAATTGCACTCAATAGTGGCATAAAAAATTTAGTATGGAATGCTAGGTATGTTCTAGGTTTGAACAAAAAATTACTCTTAATTAGATAGATTATAGAAAATCCTAACATTTTAGTTTAATTTCATGGGAAATAGTGTCTTGTTTGTGATGTAAACTAGGATAAAGTGATTGCCCAAGGCACTAGGCCAAGTGGTGTGTACAAAGACTTGTACAAGCTTGTTGATTTGTTTTACATGCTACATTGGAGACACTTTGGTAATTCCAAGGAGGTCAAGGAAGAAGTGAATATTGTGGCACCATTGATAGATTTACTTTCCAATTCATGGGGTGTTCCAATGTCTCAAGCTTTTTGTGGTTATTCTCCATTTGTGTATCAACGATGTAGAACTGAAGGTGTCTCCATTCTAGTTAAGATTCAGTCCATACAAAGTTCATTGCCGTTCATCGCCAGTTGAGACTTCATCTTCACAGCATTCACTTGTTATGCCATGCCCCAATGGTACTACGAAGGTGAGCTTAATGATGACTTCACCAAATTAGATGCATCACCTTAGAAGACGGGAAAACCAACTGATAACTTTGTAGCAAAGCATGCTCATTATGTGCTTTTTGCATAGCTTTATCATATGCTTGATGTCAAGAAGATTGCTTGTGCAAATATTTCTTCCCATTTTTGCACATCTTAAGGGCCATATTGTAATTTAAAAACTAAGCCTCTAGATCCTTTTGGTTTAGTCATTAAGGTTACATCAGAATATCTTTATCATATGCTTGATGTCAAGAAGATTGCTTGTGCAAATATTTCTTCCCATTTTTGCACATCTTAAGGGCCATATTGTAATTTAATAACTAAGCCTCTAGATCCTTTTGGTTAGTGTTGTACCCAAAACCAAAATTTTTGCTTCACTAAGGCATTTTGCTTAATTGAGTCTTATTCTTGTTTAAGTGTTGTCAAATGGTCGTTTTTGGGGTTTTCGAATATGGAGTTGGTGTCAGTGTCATTTCAATCTGTTACTTAAGAGATTTAAGAAAAGTGAAAATTTGAACGGAAATCGTCAAAATTTTCTCTGGAGAAGGGAGCACTTTTTCAAATAGGCGCCCTATCTTTTAGGGGCACAGATCCTATTTTTAGGGTTTGTCACCTCCAGTAGACATTTGTCCGACATCACATCAGCTTCGCAGTGAGCTATCAAGTTTATCAAACAGACCTGTTTTGTTCGAGTTACGGAAGATACAGCGCAAAACGAGGCGAAAGCGAGAATTGGCTAACACTGGTGAAAAGCGCAGCTTTTCAGAAAGGCACCCATCTTTTTGAGGTGCCAAATGGAGGTTTTTGGCTAAATGCCACCCAAGATGTTTATCTCACATTTGTTCGAACTTCGCGACGCATCCGTCAGTGGGTGAATCTGAGTTGCTGAAGTGCCTGAACCTGAGGTCAAACGTGGGGTCAAATCTTAGTCAAAATATTAGAGGAAAAAGCAAAATAACACATTTTGAGAAAGGCGCCTAAGCTTTTCAGGCCTTTAATGCTTTCTTTTTGATGATTTTAGATATTCAATATGTCCGTGTTACTTTCAGCTTTTCGTTGCCTGTCTCCGTCAGTTCAGAGGATGACTCAGCAGCTTGCAGTCGAGGTTTTTGTGTTATTTTTGTCGTTTCCAGAAATGGCCAAGTCTGGAGGAAAAAGAGCAGCTTTTCAAAAAGGCGCCCTTGTTTTTCACCTCTCAGACGTTGTTTTCTTGGGAAATGTACCTTTGCAGTTGTTATGCAGAATCACGTCAGCTACGCAGTGAACCTGAGATCCAGTCCTGAAAATGAGTAAAACAGAAGTTATGAAGGATTTATTTTTCCCTTCGTTCGAAATGCAGAAGTCAATTTGACTAAGTCTGAGAAAAAGCGCAGCTTTTGCAAAAGGCGCTTGGATTTTTGGGCCTTCAGATGTCAGTTTTATTGTTTCTAGTCTCAAGATACCTTTTGATCAATTTTTACTTAGCTTCACAATGCACCTGTCAGCCAGTCAATCAGAGAAGTCAGTCAGCCAGTGTCAGAGGATGAACAGAGGTCCTGGCAGAGGTTTTAGCTTGAATTTTCATGAAATTTGGCTAAGTCTGGAATTCGTTTGAGAGTTCAAAATTGAATTTTCAAAAGTGAGTTGAATGGACGCCTTAACTGGAGTTCTGACTGCAGTTAGACTAAACGATTTTTGGGTTGTCATCTTCAGTTCGTATATTGGCACATGGAGTGATCTTTCAGTTTGCATGTCGAGTTAACTAGTTTGCATGTTCAGTTAACTACCTTGCATGTTGAGTTAACTTGATTGCATGTCCACTTAACTGAAGATTATTACTAAATGTCAACTGAAGTTTACATGCATGACGAATTTGGTTGCAACTGTGAAGATTTTAGTGAAGATGGCGCTTCATTAAGTGTCGACTGAAGTTCAAAAGGGATGCCATATTTTGATGAAGCATTAATTTGTGAAGCATGAAGCATATTTTAGTGAAGTATGGAGAATTTGAAGTTGTTAACTTCAGTCATGAAAAGGGTCGCCATATTTAGTGTTGGGTGATCCCATAATAGTGGTTTACAGTTTTTGGCCAAACTGGACACTGAAATTATTATTTTTAACTAAATCTTCACATTCGGGCACCCATAGCAACTAAACTGTGAGGAATTTGAAGATGGTGCAAACTAGAGTCTCATCAAATTTTGTTTGTAGATTCTAAAAATATTTTTTTCAAAATTTTTGGAATCAAATTGCACTTCTTTTTCCATCTCCCACGAAAATAGATATTTTTAGAAAACAACATTTTTAAAAGTGACGACAAGTATAACGATAACTTTTTTCCATGAAGGATAAAATTCTAATTCTTTCAAATTTAGATTTGTAACTTTGATATCTAGTGCTTCCATTTGGTTAGATAGTTTTTATTGAATATTTTTCCTTAATCAAGTTTTCAAACAAATTACAATTGACAATAAGCCGTTGTATAGCGTAACTTTTTGTATATGTCAAAAATTTTATTTTATTTTATTTGTTGGATCAAGGACTTCAATATCTAGTGCACTCATATTTTTCAATTTTTTTGATAATCTTCTATTTTTCCACATGTGAAGAACAAAGAAATTCATTTTAGATAAAAACCTATGTTTAATAAAACTTAAAAAATAAATACATAACAAAACCAAAACATATTAAAATTATATTCATTGGATAGCTTGTTTTGAGGAATACCATAATAATTTGAAATAAATTTTAAATGAATTCATTTGATCCCCAAAATCTAAATCAAAAGTGATTTTTTATCAGCATTTTGATAGGTGTAAAGGAGATGCATTTATAGGTATGGTTTAAAACTAGCGAGGTTCTATCCAAGGGGTTTGATCTAAGGTGATTTGATCAAACCCTCTTCAATTGGAATCCTTAAAATGGAACTTTTTAAGGCTTAAATCATTATATTTTCTAAAAATATATGATTTCAGCTAAAATTCGTTCCTCTCAGGAATTGTAAACCACTATTATGACAGCACCCAGTTTGAGAAGTGAAGCATGAATTGGTGAAGCTACGCACTTTTCAAGGAATGGCAACTTTAGTTCCAAAAGGGTTGCTATATTTAAATTTTATTGATTAAAGCATGTGAAGTTGGCGCATTCTTGAAGGCCAACTGAAGTTCCAAAAGGGTCGCTATTTTTAGCATATTTATTGCATGAAGATGGCGAATTCCTTATCTCAATCAGGATTGTTAACTGAAGTTATCTAAAGGGCACGCCTTAGTTTAAGTTTGTGAAGCTAAAGCAAGGTTGAAGATGGCAAATTTAATATAGATTACTAACTGAAGTCAAACTCGCATAGAGTGGTTAACTGAAGACTTGAAAGGGCAAACCCTAAAGCATGGCGTTTTATTAAGCATATTTCAGTTCCAGTTAACTGTAATGAGGTCCAATTAGAAGCCAAGCGCCATTTTTAAGCATCCTTTGTTTAGTGCTAATTTTCTATGATTAAATTCTATATATTTCAAGAATGGCGTCCATTATTGCATTATCTTTTGCTCTGAAGCTTATATTCTTCTTGAGCGACCAGCAAGCTTAAGGTGATTCAGGTGTCCGATTTCAGCGTTTTTCGAAGCAACGAGTTCAGATTGTTCAGAGGAAGTCAATTCTAGACTTTATTTTCACTTTGCATGCAGGTTTTATCAAGTTCCAGAAAAGAGATTTGCAGATTTTTCAGAAGCAGACAAGCGAAACTTTCTATCTTCTGTCTTATTTCTTCTATTTCTCACCTTAGGTACTTTCTTCGCATGTCAGAGTAATTCAACACATATTCAGAATCTGATCATCTGGGTTCTCATATTTCAGCGTTTGCAACAAGACCCACTTCTTAGATTTTTTCGAGAAAATCGCCCAGTAGTCTTCATTCTGAAGCTCTGAGCCTTTTTCCGAGAATCTCTTTGCATGTGGGCTTGAATCACATTTTTTCGAGAATCCAGCTATCTGGGTTTGTTCAAAATTCAGTTTTGCACAAAACCCATGTTCCAAAAAAACTTCGAAAATTTCTTCCGTCAGAAGCTATTTTTAGCCTTGTCCAGAGTTTTTCAGAAAGTTCTTCAAGTATAGTCAACTTTACAGTCAAAAGTCATCATTTTCAAAATGCAGTTCAATCTCATTGATTACAAGGTGAAATCAGTCCTTACACATAATTTCATCAAGACTTCAGATACAGACCTAAATCATGTTTATCTAGTGGTCAATCTGAGCAGTTTAGAAGGTGTTAGCAGCAATTCGATGAAGAATCTTGAACGTTCGGGGTTGCTGGCAGCAGCATCCATTCCTGTTACTATCTTCGATCTTGAGTTCGTACTTGCTTGCATTATGCATTATGACTCGTCTTCACGACAGATCAGATCGGTTGATGGAAGAGTGGTTTGCAGTCTCAAGCCGAAGGACATAGAGAAATGTTTTGCTATTCCTCCTCGTTCAGATAACTTTACTGTTGTTCTTGAAGCTTGTGAGAAGATATGGGATGCTGATCATCAACGTTCACAGAGAAAAGTTGCTCAGAAATGGTTGACAGTTCAGAAAACTAACTTGCCTAAGAAGGTTGGCCGTGGTGAATTTAAAGGGGAAGTGGCTGTTTTGATAACCTTACTCAACCGAGTTACCGGTCAAGCAGATGCTAACACTTTCCGTCCATGGATGTTTTACCTGATTACCAGAATCCTTGATGGCACAGAGCATTTTGATTGGGCTATGTTGATTAGTGATTGCTTACATCAGCAAATTACTAACTTTCTCAAGTATCACAAGTTTCATATGATATCCTATTTGGTCTACTTGGTTGCATTTCAAGGTAGCTACAGGCTTCTAAAAACCAATGGTACTCTCGGTGTTCAGCGTGTTCATGAGTATTATCCACAGCTAGAGTTTTCTCAGTCTGAGCACGACTTCCGAGTAGTAAATGTGTAATGACCCCTTTCTAGTGGAAGGACTTAATTCCGAAATCTTGCATTCAAAGTGCTTCTCAAAGAGACATTAGAAACATTATAAATTGATAAATTTCAATCATAACATCCAATAAGATCAAAGATGATATAAATATTTCATTCTTGACAAAGGTTTATGCACTTCCTTTATTGCTTTCTTATTCTCCTAGTCCATAATTCATATTTAGCACTAATTGATAATTCAGAAACATACTGCTTATTACCAACTAATAAATATTGGACTTTCTATACACACACTGTATATACAATAATTTAAGGCCTAAACTGTTCACCTACAGATTGAAGTACATTTACCAAATATTAAACACAGACATACCTAAATATATAGATACAAGCTGTTCATGTTTATACTAAGAAAGATCATAATTACTTATATGGCTCAATAAACACTATAATCATCATTATTGCATATTTGTATATGATTCTCATAGACACACATACCTATACACATACACATATATATATATATATAATTATTCCCTCTTATTAATATTCACATATAATTATTCTTTATTTATATTAATAAATATATATATATATATTCTAGTTTATATATTTATTTTTAATTATATTAGTATTCATATATATATATATATATATTTATATATTTATATTCCTTATTTATATTGCCTAACATTCATATTCATACCTTTACATGATTAATTAATGTCATATACCTACTGATGTTCTGATACGCAGATCTCCTTCGTCTCTTTTCTTTTCTTTACCTCAGCCAGCGACTACGCTTCCCACTTCCCAATATACATGTATGTCTTTTACTTGCTGCCCTGCGTCAGATTAAAGTAAATGTTTCTGACAGTATACCATTCTTTATTCCCAGCTTTGACTTACCTCCAGCCGCGGGTGATGATTCTTCTATTGTCTTCTATTTTATGTCTTTTTCCCTGCAGATCTCCTATATCCTTTTTTCGAATGCTTTTCTACTCCACTTTATATCCCGAATCCTTCCATTGGGTTGCGTCTTTATGAAAGGTTTTGTCTCTTGTGATTTGGAATGAGCGCTCCAAGCATTCTTTCCTTATGTTGTATATTTTGTGTATTATGTTTTATATTATTTCATTTGTAATTGGTATTTATTTTATTTAGTGGTTAGATTAGTAACAATATTTAGTAGTTAGATTATTTTCTTGTATTTTGTGATTTCTTTTGAGTGTAGATAAATATATTAACAGTATTTATAATATTCAGATTTATTATTATTATATTTATAATTATAATATTATTAATGACAATTATAATTATATTTAAATCGAAGTTATTTATGTTTGGATTTTGACATTTAATTGTATTTAAATGCTTTATAGCTTAGTAATTTTAGGGGACATGACAAAATTATCACTTTTCCATGAGAACCGTGAAAGATCTTGATGATGAGATGCACATTCGTATTTCAGCCGAGGCCAAATCAGCAATGGAGACTTGGGCAGATTGGTTCATACAGTTCCCTACTTTCACATACATCCGAGTTTATGGTTATGTTGGAGAGCCTCTGATGTTGCCAAGATATCCGTCAGACAAGATTGTCTTTATGGAGTTCCTCAGACAAATGCAACATGTTCACTTCTTTCTTTGTAGTCGTCATAAGACTGCGGCAAATTTTCCATTCACATTGGGAATTTTCACATGTGATGCAGCAACAGATGCCAGGCGTATGTCTACTGAGATAGAAAGGTTCAAATTCAAACCTTATACTGAGAGACGTTCCTATGACCCTCTCGGTCATTATGCAAATTGGTTAGAGCAAGGGATTGCACATGCGCCAGCACTTGAAGATTTCTGGGCAAATTGTGAAGATGAGTTCGAGGTTCGTCGTCGTCACTATTGTAGACTTACTATTGGACAGCTCTCTGATTACTTATCAGAAGATGTTGATGGTCTATCCGACGATGATGGAGAAGTACTTCTCAATTCTTATGTTAAGGATCAAGTTGCTCGGCAGCCACTTCGCTCACCTGATTGGTATGCTAAGGAGAATACTTCTATTGAAGAGGTTTCTAGATTAGTTATCAAGACTAGCAAGTTGTTCTTGGAGAGCAAACGAACATGGAAGTCAGTTCCTGTAGCAGAGCCGCCAAAGGATTTCTCGTCATTGCCTTCTACTTCTAGAGCGAGACCCAGAGTCAAGGCCATTATTATACCTCCTGAAGGGGTTAAACTCAGTGGAAACACGGGGAAGAGAGCTACTCGTAAGAGGAAACAGAAACAGATTGAGAATATTCCTGAGGTTCCAGTAGAGGCAGTTATTCAGACTGAGCCTCACGTTTCACCTCCTAGTTCACCTCATGTGCAATCTATTGACATAGATTTTGAGTCTGAGACACCAATTCAAGCAGGATCGGAGACAACTGAACCACCACAGGTTGATACATCAGGGATCGTCTCTCCGCGAATTGAGAATATTGTTCAGTCTTGTTGGCTCGAAAAGTCTTTGGGAAGACAGAGGCGTGAACCATCATACAACCTTGATTTGTCTGAATTTGGTGAGCCTTATCAGAAGAGATCAAACAAAAAGATAAAGAAACAAGTGCACATTGAAAAGACTCCTGAATCAGAGATCGTTATTGAAGTTGCAGTGCCTCCAGAGGGAAAAAGCTTAGACGAAGTCGAAGTGGGTGACTTTACATTTACTAAAGCAAATCTTGGCAGGACCACACGAGAGACAGATGTAACTCTTCTTAAGATTGTTACCAATAATCTTGAAGAGCGTATCACGAAGGATGGAGAAGATAAGGCTTTACTCAAAGCTGAAAATAGTCAACTTCGTCAATACATTTCTGATCTTGTTCATGGGAATCTGAATAGAGCATCTGTTCCTCCTCAAAGTACACCTGCAGAACAACGAAAATTGGATCAGTTAGTCAGTCATGGCAGACTTTTGGACAACTGGATTGAAAGTTTTGTTGCTGCTGGTAAAACTCTTCTTGCAGATTTGTATCAGTTGAGGAGTGAGGCACATAAACTCCGTCACGGTATTCAGTTGTTGGATATTGCAGTTGCAGAGAGTTTGGCAAAGGATCGTGTTCTTGTATCTCAGTTATCGGTTGCATGCGATGCCTTGGAGATGATCGAAGATCAAGAGAAAGTCTTCACTTGGAGAGAGCAGCACCTTCTCAGAATCGAAATATGTGAGAAGATCTCTACTAAGTTGTTTTCGCTCAAGGATGATGTAGTTGGAGTACTCGCACTCGTCAGCGGTTTCGTTGTTCAGATTCCGTGTCATTATCTTCTTGAAGATGGCACGTATGTCGAGTTGGAAAAAGTTCAAGCAGAGTTCGAGAAGCTAATTTGTGACAGCCTTGAAGGTGAACCTATGGCGCCTAAATTATAGAATGTTTCAGTGATTGCAGCCAGTTTGAGAAAGGCAACTGAAGAATGTAAAGATGGTGTGCACACAATTACAGAAAGTGGCAGAGAACTAAAGAAACAGACTGTTATTTTTAGCAGCATCAAAGTACCAGATGACAGAGAGATCGATGAGTTCTTGGTCGAAGTGTTAGACCGAGTTGACATGGAGTGATCTGCCAGTTGGAACCTCCAGTTAGTTTCGAGGGTTGAGTCCTGAGTGGCAGTTAACTTGACTTTCAGTCTTGAGTTAACTTGCTGACTTAACACATGCTTATCTCATCCTTGGAATTATCAACACAGGAGTTAGGGTTAGGGTTTCCAGTTAACTGAAGGTAGTGGCTAGTTAACTTTGCTTTAAATAAGGACGTGCATGCTTGCACATTGTCCAATTAGGTTATTTGAACCAATTAAACTGATGGTAACTTGCCAGTTAACTGTATAGTTTACCTCATTAGGGTTAGGCACATAACTTGCATGCATTGCAAGAACTGTAGTGAACTCAAGGTGATTTTAGGGTTACTTACACCTTGATGTATATAAATAAGAGCTTTTGCTCATTTGTAAATAACTTTTGCTTGAGAGAGAAATATATGCTGCGCCTACCTTGCCCTCAATATTGCTCTTTTGGTATTTGTTCATGCGTCTTTGCTATTACAGTTAATTGTTATGCCACATAGGGTTTCAAGAGATTGTAATGGTGGATTCTTTCCATAGTTTAGATAAATCTGTCTTGTGAATCTTTTATTGTTATGATCAAACGTTATGCCACACAGGGTTTCGTAAGATTGTAATGATAAAACCGTTTTGTGAAGTATTTACTATGCTGATCGAGTGTTATGCCACATAGGGTTTCATAAAGTTGTCATGGTAAATCTTCTCTTAGTTTAGATAAATCTGTTTTGTGAATCTTTTATCATTACGATCGAGTGTTATGCCACACAGGGTTTCATAAAGATTTTGATGATAAAGCTGTTTTGCGAGTCTTTACTATGCTGATTGAATGTTATGCCACATAGGGTTTCATAAGATTGTCATTGTGAATTCTCAAATCTGTTTAGTGCCTAATAAACTTGTTCAGATTGAGATAATAGTTGCGCCACCTTGCCTTCAAGTAGAGAATCTGAATGTGTTTATCGTCTGATAGTCATAACCTTGCTCCGTTTTCTCATGCTCTGATTTTCTTGAGGAAACTGGATAGAATTAAGTTGTAGTTAGTGAATCTGCGAAACCAGAGAAAATTCTCAGCTGCAACGTATATAGTTTTCGAGAAAGCCTTGTACCTCTACAGCTGAAACAAAAAGACAGGAATTAGTTTAGTTTATTTCCCTTTGCAGGTATTTTTGTAAAGCACAACGAGGGAGCTTCCCCTCCTAATTTGAAGAGCACTCATTGCGTAGTGTGCATAGCTGTCCGTACCAACTCTTACTCCAGAGGTGCTAGTTGTTACGCCAATAGTTAGTCATTAAGGTTACATTAGAATATTAGTTTGATATTATTATTAAGTGTATGTGTATAGTCATTTGTCATAATTAGTTGTAGTTAGCTTGTTGTAACTACCATCTATTCTAGACTGTACTTTTTATTTTTAGCATATGTTCAATAATATAACGTGGTACTCTTAACTTGAGAAAGCATGCCATTTCCTCACAATTTCAGTCTTTGATTTTTACCAACATGATAATGGCTTAGATGACTCCTCCACTTCAAACACAAATAAAGATATTTGATGAGATTTCCATCTAGTCTTCATTGGCACATGCTTTTGGGGCTCTTCTACACCTCATTGCTATTTGTTAGTGGCATAGTGCCTTATTTTATCTTATGTACTTTTATTATAATAGAGATTTCTATTGTTAACTGTTGTATTATCTAGGCCCCTTGACCTTCTTTTGGTCATATGTGGATGTTAATATAATTTCTTTTTCTTTATTAGTTGAAACATTTCCTTAATGAGTTCTGGATTGTTTTTCTTCATTTAGTGCAGGTCTGTTAGGTGGGACAAGAATATAAATTGCCTACATATTCCCGAGCAATGATTTTTTTTGTACACCATAAGGACACTTTTATGTGTAGCAGCTTGCATACATTACTACTGCTCTACTTAAACCTCATGTCAGCTATAAATTTGTATTATTTTTGAAGGAATTGCTTGAACAGCTCTTATTTTTAAATTGTTTCTTTTGTACTCAAGAATAATACTGTACATGATATGAGTAGCATCAAGCATCATTTTTGGAAAATAATGCATGTTATAACCGTGGCATGTAGTTGATTTTTTTTTCTTTCGGGTCGATCCTATGTCTGACTCCTTAAATACATTGAAGAATTTTTGTCCCTTGATAGATATTTCTGGTACGCCCAATGTACCAGAATTTGTATAAATTAAAACCACTTTCTAGACACAGAATTTGTATAAATTAAAACCATACTAGGGCATTGGGACTTTGTTTAAGGACATCTCTTATCAAATTCTCAGGTTTTTACTTTTTACCTTGTTTCTTTAAGAATGCACATTCGAGTGATAATTACAATATTGAATAATCTTCTATGGACATTACTTGAAAGGAACTATCAAACATAATATGATCGAAACATGATGATAATCTAGGGAAATTGTTTGAACAACCATTTTTTTGTGTGGCAGATTTGGGTTATTAATTAAATCATCCCATTGTTTAAATAACATAAATGCACTTTTGTCTGTGTTGTGACCATTTTACAGGTATTTTTCTGATTTGCTTATGACAAATGGGTATCCTCGACCATTATGTTTGTTCATCACTCAAGTAACAATGACGATATCTTGTATACTTCTTGCTACTGGCGGTAATCTCTCCTCTTTGTTGACATATTTTTGGGCACCTGCTAGATACAACAATTAATGATTACTTCATTTTATAGACCTGATCAATTTCTCCTGATTTGCTTTTTCCCTTTTAACTTTCTAGTTGCACTTTCTAGATAAGATGATTATGAAGTAAGTGAAAATATTCTTTTAAGATACTCCATTTGTATATAAATTCAAAGTGTGCCTTAAACCTTGATCGAACTTCTCTCTTTAAAAAAATTCAAATGTATGTTGACCCACTCCAACATGCTATTGGTTTATACTATAGTAATATTCAATCGCAAGAGTATTTTCTATTCAGATGTGGAGTCCTGATGAGTTTGGAGGAAAACTAGAAGAATACGTCCCTTGAATGATGCTTGGATTGTTGTATTTGCAGACTGACTAATTATTTACTGAATGTAACCACTTAATATAATGTAGGCTGCAGCAAATGTATTTCTATAACATAGAGATAAAATGTCCAAGTTGATGATGAAGTGTCTTCCCTGAAATGATGTATTACTATTATCAACTAAAATATGTTTCTCATGAATATGGATTCCTGCTTAGTAAAAACAATTTATGCTGCCAGTTTTTAATTTTACCTAGTTTTTGATTTTTCACCTTTGGGATGTGTTTCTGGGTCAGTTTCCAAGTTTAGGGCTCACAGGCCCTTGATGACATTATTCTCATGAATCTCACTATTCCTTTTAATGATTTTATGGATGCATTTGTGTGGAAAAGTTCTGATTTCAAAGATGTCCAGCAATATTTGTGAGCTCTTAAAGTTAAATTCATTCCTGAAACTGTACCTGTGAGTAGGCATCCACAGAAAGAATCCTAAGTCTGAAGAGAAGTCTATCATGAAGTTTATCAAATGTTGGAAGCCAATGTTTTTGAAAAGACGATACCAATTAATGTGCATGCTCTTTAGCCACAAGCGAAAACAAAGCTACACACAAACTTATAATTTATAAGGATTTTCAGAGTTTAAGGCAGTGACATAGATCCATTTCCAAATTTCATTCTCAATGATTAGCAGATTCATTCTTGGATAGCTTCTAGGACTATAGCAATTCATCATTGTGGAGGAAATGTAATGTCCCCGTTTTTAGCACTGCACTTCTCAGTGATTGATGGCCTATCCCCGGGGTGCTGTCGGCTAGTCAGAGGCAGAATTAGGGTTTTTGATTGTTTGGCGGGTTCTCTTGAAGATTCAGGGTTTCGTTTGTTGGAGTTTGGGTGTTCGGATTCTGGATTCCTTCTGGGTTTTCAAAGAGCTTCGCAATGGTGGCGCATGCATTGCATTCCGAGCAACTTTCCGAATTTACTATTTTTAGTAAATTCTATTTTTGGCAGTGGTCTAGTCAACACCAACTCAGTCAACTTTCCTCTTCTGGCAGTTCATCGGGTAATTTTGAATTTTGGCGTAAGGGGTTCATTTTGGAGGAATAAGTATTTTAAAGACAATAATGTTTTATTTTATAAAATAACCCCTTGTCCTAGTATTATGACTTTAAGTTGTTTTAAAGAAGGGGACCTTGAGGGGTATTGTCTCATGAAGGAAATATTTTATATTTCTAAAGTCAAAAAAATATTACTTGGAGAAAAGGACGCCTTTTTATGAAGGAAAAGATTTTAAAATAAAGAAATATTAACTTCATGAAATGGGGTGCCCAAATTGGAGGGAAAAGAAGATAGTTACAAAATTGAAAATTAGGGTTTCTTTCTAGAAGCTTCTGGAGGGTCCTCTCAAAATTATAAAGGGGAGCTTTGGGTCTTCATTTAGACATCTTATGACTTCTATATTGTTATGCTGCCGAAATGGTAACAGGATTGCTTCGAGGAATGAATGCCTCCTAGCCTTGGCTCAACTTCGTGCTTGAGAGATAGCACCTAGTGGAGAGGTTTGCTTGTTTGAGTGACATTTTGGAGTGAGGTTTGCATTTGTAGTTTGGGTTTACTTATGTAGTTCAGTTTATTGCATTTTATGTCATTTTCTGGAGTTGCTGATAACAGGGCTGAATCTATAGTTTCACTCATAAATCAAAAAATACAAAAAGAGTTGTTATGGGTATTGTCTCATTGGTTTTTCTGTTGGAAGAGACCCTTCATGAATATTTGCAGATTTTAATACGAAGTTTATGATTTTATAAAGCAAATTCGTCATTCCTTGTAGGGCGCCCTTTCTGGAGTGCTTTGGGATCCGTGCCATTAATTAATAGCCACTTTTAACTGTCCTTTTTCATAACTAAACTAGGCGCCATCATTTTAAGAGTATTTTGCATCAGTTTTCATGTAATTTGAGTGAGAAATGAGTGAGTTGTGAGCTTTTCATTGAGTTTATGTATTGCTGGTTCTGTAATTCATGTTGCTAGTCTGTCAGATCAGACTTGAGAAAATTGCATATTAGCGAAGGATGGGTGTTAGGAATTCATTATTGACCTAGTGGATGACATCTTTACTATTGCAGCAACTTGTAGAGCTTAAATCCTTGATCTTGCAGCTGAACAGTAGTACTGTCAGCAATTCTCTCAGTTTTGCTTATCATGTTTGTAATTGCCCACTGAATAAGTGGAAGAGGCTTGCCGCCTATTTACTTTGATTTGCATTGTAATATCATACATCTCCGCCCTATGGTAGCTCCATTCCCACTCCGGGTTTGAAAGCACATTCTGGGTGTTGAGTTTATTTCGAAGTTGCATTTGTATTTTTTAAATCTCCACCATATGGTCGCCTCATTCCATTCTGGTTTGGGTAGCACATACTTGGTGTTGAGTTACTTTCAGTTGCAGTTTTGATTTATTGTACTGACGATCCTCTTGCCATATGACAGCCTCTCTCTTGTTGAGATTGAGTGTGCATTCTTGGCAAAGAGTTATATTGTAACTGCTGGTTTGATTTATCTAACCCTAACGGGTGCCTTCTGCATTGTTGTGTAATTTCACAAAAATCGGAAAAAATTTGGTCCGGTTCATTACAGGAAAGCAAGTACAATACAACTTTTGTGTTGGTGAAATGCTATATGTAAAGCAGGATGCACATTGGATTATGTAATGTGTCGACCAGTTTCCCTAGGATTATTTTGCACATTTTGAGAAGATGTCTGCCAAAAACTTTGCAGTTTTATTTTAACGATTGGTCTGTGTATGGTAAATGGAACTATGAAAACTTTGAAGCATTGTATGCAATTATGCATAAATGCTTGGCTAGCTCAGGAATCCAAGGAATTGTTCTTTCTTGCCACCCTATGGAAACTTATTGGGCGATGTGTATGCAAAGGATCCTTGAAGAGGATTCAAATAAAGTTTAGATTATCTATCAACATGGAAGCATCTCACAATGTGGATGGAGTCAAACTATTCTTGTTCTATTTTGGATAATTGAGGTGATTTCAGAACTTTTGCAGCCATTTCGCATTCACTAAATTGACTAACAAGAAAGGGTATATCATTTGATTGGAGAAATGAATAGTGGCAGGTGCGAGGATGCATTTGAATATTTGAGGATGAGATAAGAATTATAGCAATCTTGGCATATCCAAAATAGGACATATGATTGCACATGCATTTAGATGCATCAAATTTGCTGTTGGGCGTATATTGGCTTAATAGGGACGACGTAACTTGATCATCCACTATATGTTGCAATTAGAAGGGTTGCAAAAAAATGAATCATTGTAAAATCAAAACAGATGGATTAAGCATAACATTCACAGTATAAAATTTTTAGAGACTATTTCTTGGCAAAGTCCTTTGTCAACAAAATCTTTAGAGTTAATAGGATATCCTAACTTTGTTCAATCAAATCTTTAGCCCTTGGAACCTTGCTGTTAGAAATAACAAAGAATAAAAATTTGAGCCTCATAACTAAAGCTAGTCTGCCCTGATTTGACTTGGAAGCCTTTTCCGTGTTGAGTTTAAGTAGTACGCCTTGCAAGAAATCCATAATGGAACCTAATTAATTCTATCATATTTTTTGCCTACCCTTATCGATGATATGGAGACATGGCATTCATAATTCATTCAAACATTTTATAGATGTTTCAAATTGTCTACCAGTGATATTTTTGCATTATATGAAAATCAGATACAAACTTTGGATGCAATAAATGAGTAATAAGTAATCCATTTCCAGATATGTGAAATTTCTTTGTATAAAAAGCTCATCTCTCTTTGCTCAATTTATGTACAAATTTGAGTGAATGAGGAACAGTAAATAAGTAATTCTAGTTTGATTAATATTTGGGTACATGCGTTATGACTTGAGACTGTACGATATAACAGGTATCTGTGGATTTTATAGAGATTTTCTTTGGCTGTTTCTAAGATAGTTGTTTGTATGTGTAGGTGTATTTTATCTTTACATTGGTTCAGCACTTATTGGCATGGCATATGGTGCATTCTGGACTCTGTCTCCGGCTATTCTTTCAGAATTGTTTGGCATAAAGCCGTTTGCAATGCTATACAAGATAATTGGGTAAACTTTCATACATTGCTCATATATATTCGTTTTCTTTGCAATGAAATTTAATTGCTTCATTTGCTTCTAACACCATATCAACGAACTCTCTAAATTTAGAAATTCAATCACTTTTTTGCAGGATAACTCCAACCATTGGTTCATATATACTTTCAGCAAAAGTTCTGGGAGTTCTTTATGATAAACAAGCTGCTTTATATCACAGCGATTCTGCAAACGTAAGTGTACATGGAGAGGAAAATACATGTTATGGTTGGCAATGCTTCGGTTTTGCTTTGCTTTACCTCTCCATAATTTGCTTCATTGGTTGTTTAGCCTGCTTATGGTTAATAAAACGTACACGTAGACTGTACAACAGAAAATATCAGGTTTTATGTTACTCAACAAACTCAAGGCGGCAGGAATTCAATAAAGTTGTTAGCAACCCAACATAGAAAAGAAATTATTCATCCATTTTATTGCAGATGCTTTTCCGGAAAATGAGGATGCTCCTTTTCCTGAAAATGAGGATGACTATAGTATACAAATATAATACATTGAGTAATTATAGTCCCAAGCTGTAATATGTGTAAATTTAGAGATATGACCAAAAGAGAAATCTAGTATTAAATTAACTTATTCCTGTTTTTTAATCACCCATATAGCAGAGCACAAGGTTGTTTTCCAGTCATGAGTATTGATCAACAACTTGTATCTATGGGTTGTGAAGATATCTTTTATAGAAAAAACTAAATAATTTCAAAATTGGTTTATTTGCAAAAGGAATTTTGTAACCTTGGAAAATAGTACTATCAAAGGTATATTTTCTGGCAATGTATAAAGTGATGCCAATATTTTTAGGCCAATATGTTTCCCCTGTTGTACTCAAACCAAAATTTTTGCTTCACTAAGGCATTTTGCTTAATTGAGTCTTAATCTTGTTAAAGTGATGTCAGAAGGTCGTTTTTGGACTTTTTAAATATGGAGTTTGTGTCAGTTTCATGTTAGTCTGTTACTGAAGAAATTCAAGAAAAGTGAAAATCTGAAAGAAAATCATCAAAATTCTCTCTGGAAAAAAGAGCAGCTTTTGAGAAAGGCGCCCATCTTTTTGAGGTGTCAAATGAAGGTTTTTGACTAATGCCACCCAAGATGTTTGTCTCACATTTATTCAGGCTTCACGACGCATCCGTTAGTGGGTGAATCTGAGTTGCCGAAATGCCTGAGCCAGAGGTCAAACATAGGGTCAAATCTTGGTCAAAATATCAAGGAAAATGCAAAAGAACACTTTTTTAGAAAGGCGCCTGAACTTTTGAAGCCTTTAATGCCTTCTTTTTTATGTTCTCAGATATTCAGCTTCTCCGTGTTACATTCAGCTCCCCGTTGCCTGTCTCCATTAGATCAGAAGATGACTCAGCAGCTTGCAGTTAGAGTTTTAGTGTTATTTTGGCCAGTTCCAGAAATGGCTAAGTCTAGAGGAAAAAGAGCAACTTTTCAAAAAGGCGCCCTTGATTTTCACCCCTCAGATGATGTTTTCTGGAAAAATGTGCCTTTGCAGCTGTCATGTGGAATGAGGTCAACTCCGCAGTGAGCCTGTGATCCACTCCTGAAACTTGATCAATCAGAAGTTATGAAGGATTTGTTTTTCCCTTCGTATGAGGTGGAGATGAGTAAATTTGACTGTCTAAGAAAAAGAGCAGTTTTTGAAAAGGGCGCTTGGATTTTTTACCCTTCAGATCTTAGTTTTATGATGTTCAGTCTCAAGGTATCTTTTGATCAGTTTTTGTCCTACTTTGTGATGCACCTATCAGCCAGCCAGTTATAGGGGATGAACAGAGGTCCCGAAAGAGGTTTAAATCCAAATTTTCATCAAAATTAGCTAAGTCTGGAAAACGCCTAGAGAGGTCAAAGTTGACTTTTCGAAAGAAGTTGACTGGTGCGCCCTAACTTGACAACTGACTTGAGTTAGACTGAACGATTAATGAGTTGTCATCTCCAGTTAACATTTTGGCATGTTGAGTGTTCTTTCAGTTTGCATGTCGAGTTAACTAGTTTGCATGTCCAGTTAACTAACTTTGCATGTTGAGTTAACTTGTTTGCATGTCCACTTAATTGAAGTGCATGTTTGAAAATCAACTTGAGTTTGAATGCATGTTGCATTAGTTGAAGTTTTGTAAAGATTTTGTGAAGTTGACACTTCATTATATATTTTAACTTCAGTCTTCAAAAGGGACGCTTTAGTTAAAATTTTTAACTAAAGATTTAAAGCATGAATTTTGAGTTGTGAAGTATGGTGACTTTAATATGGAGTTGTCAACTGAAGCTTAATTCGCATGATGCTTTAAATAGAATTTTGCAACTGAAGTCTTAATAAGGCAACTTTAGTTCTAAAGCATGGTGCTTTATTTAGCTCATTTTAGTCTTCAGTTAACTAAATTGAGGTCCAATCACAAGCCAAGCGCAATTTTCAAGGTTGCTTGCATTTTTTACGAATTTTAGTGATGAAACTCTATTTATTCAAGTTTAGGCGTCCATTATTCCTCATCACAAGCTTAGAGAAATACATTCTTCTTGAGCAAGCAACAATTTAAAGGTGCTACAGGTGTCAGAATTCAGTGTTCTTCATAGCAACAGATTCAGTTTGTTCAGAGGAAGAATATTCCAGACTTTCTTTTCAGTTTGCATGCAGGTTTCATCGAATTCCAAAACAGAGATAGGCGAATTATATAGAAGCAGAGCAAATAAAACCTTCTTTCTTCTGTCTTATTTCTTCTATTTCTCATCTTAGGTACTTTCTTCGCATGTCAAAGAAAACGGAAAAATATTTAGAATCTGACCATCTGGGTTCACATTTTTCAGCATCAGCAGCAAAACCCATGTCTTAGATTTTTTCGAGAAAATTGCCTCGCAGCCTTCATTCTGAAGCTCTGTGCTTTTTTTTTTGAAGATTTCTTTGCATGTGGGATAAAATCACATCTTTTTGAAAATCACATCGTCTGGGTTTGTTCATAATTCCGTTGTGCACGAAACCCATGTTTCTGATTTTCTAAAAAAAAATTGCCCCGGAAAGCTCTAAAAACCCCTGCAATTCTCGACTGAAGAATCTTTGCATGTCAAGCTAAAGAATGTGTTTTCACAATTCTAACGTTGTGGGTTGTCTTAGAATCATTTTCCGGACAAAACCCACGTCTCAGAATTTTTGGTGAAAATTATCCTCCGACAGGCTATTTTTAGCAGGAGCCATTTTAGCTTTTCAGAGAAAGTTGTCAGAGCATAGCCGTGTTCACAGTCAATGGGCAAGTTTTTCTGAAGGCGGTTCAACTAGACTAAATTCAAGACCAAATCGGTCTTAATTTATGTTTTCATCAGAGCAGCTAACAATGAAGATCAAGTGCATCCGGGGGTTGATTTAGACAATTTGACAAGTGTAGACGCGGGTTGGACACTGTTGGAATTCCGTGTTCTTGTGTATTTCTTGCAACCAGAGTGTTCGTGGTCAAACTCCGTAGTTTCGTCATGCAACACTTCTCCATTGAGAAAAACGTAAGAAGCGACAACCTGCAAAAGAAACAGTGGTCATCACTTCAGTTACAGAGCCATCAGAGTTACTAGTCAGGAAAATGCCAGTGGATATTTCCAAGATTGTTTGAGTTGCTCGAGATAGCGACCAGTGATCAGTCAGTTAGAATCTGCAGTTAATTTCGAGGATAGAATCAAGAGCAGCAGTTAACTTGACTTTCAGTCTTGAGTTCACTTGCTAACTTCATACATGCTTATCCCTTCCTTGGGATTATCTTCACAAGAGTTAGGGTTAGGGTTTTCAGTTAACTGAAGGTAGTGTCCAGTTAACTTTGCTTTAAATAAGGACGTGCATGCTTGCACATTGTCCATTTAGGTTAGATGTACCGGGTAACTGATGGTAGCTTTACAGTTAACTGTATAGTTTGCTTTATTAGGGTTTAGTAATAAATCTTGCATTCATTGCAAGATTGTAGTTGACTCAAGGTGATTTTAGGGTTCCCTACACCTTTCGATGTCCATAAATAAGATCTTTTGCTCATTTGTAAATAACTTTTACACGAGAGAGAAATATATGTTGTGCCTACCTTGCCTTCAATATTGCTCATTCTGTATCTGTTCATGCGTTTTTACTATTATGATGAATTGTTATGCCACATAGGGTTTCATGCAATTATAATGGTGAATTCTTTCCTTAGTTAGATCGAATCTATTTTGTGTTCAATAAACTTGTCCAGATTGAGCTGATAGATGTGCCACCTTGCCTTCAAGTTGAGAATATGTTCTTGTTTATCGTATGGTGTTTTGTGAATAATAAACTTGTTTAGATTGAGCTGATAGATGTGCCACCTTGCCTTCAAGTTGAGAATCTATACTTGTCTATTGTCAGATAGTCATCCTTGCTCCATTTCCTCATGCTCTATTTTCTTGAGGAAACTGGATAGATTTTAAGTAATTAAGCCTAGTTGTAGTTAGTGGTCTGCGAAACCAGAAAATACTTAGCTGCAACGTATAGAGTTTTCTTGAAAGCCTTGTACCTCTACAGCTAAGACAAAAAGACAGGAGATAGTTTAGATTACTTTTCCCTTTCCAAAGCATTTTTGTTAAAGCACAACGAGGGAGCTTCCCCTCCTAATTTGAAAAGCACTCATTGCGTAGTGTGCATAGCTATCCGTGCCAACTCTTACTCCAGAGGTGTTAGTTGTTACACCAACATCCCCAAAGGAGAAAGGGAGAAAAGAAAAAAAGATAACTCCATTATTTTGTAAAATAAAACTAAAGAGGTAAAATAGATGAGAAAAGGGTCCTAAACAGAAGCAAATGAACTAATTATTTTTACCACATTTTTAAGAAATCCAAAATAATGTAGTTATTTACTTTTAAGGGTTTTATCACTCAGATTATAGCATTAGGTTGTTTACCTTTTTTTAAGTAACTCTGAAAAAATTGTAGTAGAAGTTATATGATGCAGTGGCCCAAGTACCAGGAATAGCCCCAAAAATACTATCTTCCATGGGGCCTTTCTAAAGGAATTTATTTCGAAATTCTCAGTTAAAAAGAGAACTCCATTCTTATGTAAAATAAAACTAAAGAGGTAAAATAGATGAGAAAAAGACCCTAGACAGAAGCAAATGAACTAATTATTTTTACCACATTTTTAAGAAATCCAAAATAATGTAGTTGTTTACTTTTAAGGGTTTTATCACTCAGGTTATAGCATCAGATTGTTTTTTATTTTTAAGTAATTCTGAAAAAAATGTATGAGAAGTTATATGATGTAGTGGCCCAAGTATCGGGAATAACCCCAAAAATACTATCTTCCATAGAGCCTTTCTAAAGGAATTTATTACCTGCTAAGAACATTTCTTATACCGGCACCAGAAGTCTATGGCCTCATAGGGTATGGAACTCTGAAAAACAACTTTAAAAAAAAATGGCTTATTTTGAACTGATATGGACCATGACAAGATGAAAAGTATCACGCACACTAGGAGAACACCTTTGCTTAACATGCAACTAGTTTGTAGTTCTTTAAAGAAAATCTGTGGTAAAAAGTTTGGGACTTGAACCTAGGCATTGTTGTTTTCATGAGAGACTATTCACCAATTCATCCATCATTTCATTCATATGCAAAAGTAGTATATAGTCAAAGCTATTTTAAAATGGAATATTTTTTTTACTTAAATGTTAATTGGGCGCATGTTAAAAAATGTTTGAATACATTAACAATATACAAGTATAGATAGAGAAAGAAAAAAACAAAGGATTACCTTGAAAATGATGAAAATAAAGTTTGTATTATCAATAATTTCAATGAAAGATCTAGAAATTAAGTTTAATTTAGCTAATGATCGAGGAAAAAATATGTAATTATACAACAAAAAGTTTATCTATTATATTGGATAATCCAATTAAACACCTAATTATAGATAATAGCAATAAGTAAGGTTTCCTTCTCATAGAATACAAGAAAATTAAGCAAATATTGGAAATGCAAAAGCATTTGAAAAATGTAATTAAACTCAATCACATATTGCACAAATGATTAAGAGCAAGCACTTTCCATAGTATCTATGATTGATGAAGAAATAACTCACTATTTATTAGAGGACTACGTTAATTGGAAGATGGTCTTGAAAACAATTGATCTAGATCCCAAGTGTTCAAGGAGGAAAAATTATAGAACTTGCAATGGAAGCAAAATACAAAATTCATCATATATATTCAAGTGTAGAAGACTTTGGCAATTGGTAGTACTTCTATTCAGCAAAATAATATATACGGAACAAACCAAATGAATACGAAGAAGGTTGAGGATGAAGATTCTTGTGATTATAAGTGGGTTAACATATCAAATTGGTTTGCCTAGAATTCTATATTTGTGTGTGGTTAATTTATACTTGAATGTCAAACCCTTTATATTTATATTAGATTTACAAGAGATCACAAGTAGGGAGTTACAAGAATGGTCACATTCCATATCAAATTTGCATTGAGCTTCCAAATATTAATGGTGGGGCCCTTGATTGCTTTATTGTTCTAGATATGCAATCAATAGACAAGGTTATGTCCAAGTGACACATGCCCAACTAAATATTATGTAAATGGTCATTGTGCTTTGCACAAGTTGTCACGTGGTGCACAAAGCAACACAATTGTTTGTGTGCCAATGCAAAGGGTTGCTAATGCTTGTGTGATAGAGCAACAATATGCATAATGCAAAGATGCAACTGAAGGGTACATTGGGACCAACAAAGTAAGTTGAAGCTTGTCAAGTGCAAATAATTTGTTGATAGTTGCACAACTTCACACACAACTTGCACTCTCTTGAGATGTGATGGTCCATGTTGCATCTTTAGTAACTTGTGAAAACTAAATATAGAGTTGCTATAAATTATATCATTAAGCCTAATTTGCATATTGTCTTGCCTTCATCACTCTAAACAAATGTGTGCTTTGGTTGGTACAAGTAATGATAGTTAATATGATATACTCTTGAACAACTATTTGCAAATGCTTAGGATGCAAAACTAAAAGGTGTTGGATTGACACTATCTTAAGAAGAGGAAAATATATCTTGAGGAGTTCCACCTTGAACATTAGATGAAGGCCCAAGCATTGAGGTAGATCAATAAGAAATGTGTTCTTATGTGTTGCATGTAGGATGGTGTGTGAACCATAGCATAGATGTTTCATCTTAGTGTGTGGACTCTTGAATCACTCTTTCTAAAGATGCAACTAGACTACTTTGATCTCATAAGATGTGCATCAGGTGCTATGGTGCTCTTTGTATTTATGTTAGTGCAAGAGAATATGTTGAACCTACTGGTGTACACTTTGAATGTGGTTTTGAAAACTGTGTGCCTTGCATGCTTCCTATTTTATGTGTGCAATTTAATATCAGATGAAGTGTAGTATGATATGTAAAGGGTTGTCGTTTGTTTGAACTCAAGATATGTCTGGAAAGGAATTTCCCTCATAGAATTGTGCAAAGAACTATTCTATGCATGTCATTGTCTGGTAGATTGTTGTCCTATGAGCACATATGCACACAATTACAGATGCACAAAATATGTAAAAGTGTGTGATTGACCAACTCTTAGTGGTCATCCATCTATGGAAGGTTGTCTATTGATTTAGTTGTGTATCCAACTTCTTCCATGAAAATTTCTAGAAGTGGGTAACCTTGGATTGTGGGTAGATAGAATGGATATTGTTAGCCCAAAATGAACCTAAAGATGGTTACAAAAGAGTTGTTTTCTCCTACAGAATGGTATTTTTTGCACACATTCATGATGACTATCTTCAAAAACCTATCCACTACAACAAACAAAAGTCATTTTGATGTTTTTCACAGGCAATCCACTCATGAAATCCATATTCATAGGTTCCTAGGGATTTTTCGGTACATCTAGAGGCATGCACAATCGTAGCTTCATGTTTGTGAACTTGGTGATACAACATGGAATGGGAGATTTGACATGACTTTTAATGTCTACATGCATGTGAGGCTAGTATAATTATTTTCATAGCAATGCTAATATCTTGGTGACACTAAATTGTCCCATAATCTTAGTGTCAAATGAGTTTTTAACAAGGTGTACCACCTAAAACATAGAGATGTTAAGCTTGACAAGAAACTTGTCAGAAAAATAAAATTCCCTAGCTTGTTCACCTTGCACAAGCACAATTTAGGTCTATGCAAAGTATAAATCTATTGGGTAAAGATTTTCCTAGTCAAAGAAGTTATGGTCACATGAGTCCAACACTATGATAAGTGTGTAGACTTGTGGCTACTTGAGGTGGTTTTTTGCCTCATTGTCCTTCCCCTTATGCTTGATCACCAAATGGAGCTATTGCAAAGATGCTACCCACTTCACATGTCATGCATTTTCTAGCTTGCTTTCTATGTGTTCCAAAATTTAAATGGTTTATGATCAAAATGAATGAGTATTTTTACCCAAAATGTAGTAGCGTCACTACTTAACAACTTGAGAAATGATGCACAATTCCTTCTCATAGGCATTGTAGCTTTGAACTATAATGTTAAAAAATGAGTGATACACAACAAATTTCCCATGTTGTATGGGTACTATGTTGAGTGCATAGTCAAATGCATTAGTCCAAATCTCAAAGGGGTGAGTAATCAAACATTAACGAGATGTGTAAAGGCACTATTTGGGCTCCTCAAAGGCATGTTATTGCATAGGTGTCCATAAGAATGCTACTTTGGTGGCTTGATTTGATTGAGTGGCTAAGTATAATTTGAGGATAAAATACAACAAAGTTTTGTGAGTTTGAGAAAGCTATGTAATTCCTTGATGTTGCAAAGAGTCAACTAGTCTTGGATCACCTTTATCTTCTTTGAGTTTACATGGATGCTTGCATGACCAATGAGGTAGCCTAGGTACTCTATTTGTGTGATGTTGAAGGCGCATATGTTGAGGTTGGCCTGCAACTTGTGCTAACACAACATTTCTAGGATGTGTAAGATGTGCTCCTCCCAAGTCTTGTTGAAGATGAGTATGCCACCTAGGTAGATGACGACGAACAAATTGGTGAAGATTCATGTGATGCCATCATAAGGCACATGAATGTTATTGGCATATTGGTTAGATCGAAGGACATAACTAGCCATTTGTATAATCCCTTCTTTGCTTTGAATATTTTATTCCAAATGTCTTTGGGATGGATGGGTACCTTGTTATGATATTTATTGGAAATATTTGTAAAAAGTTAGAAATATAGTAGACCACTTCAAGAGGGGTTACCTCCAGTAATCAAAAAATATGAATTGAATTGAATAATTGATGATATGATGATTTGGGGGAACATCTCCCCTTTATTTATAGGCTTAACCATGTAGCGACATACCCCTTCATCCTAATAAAGACTATTTAAGGTATTAACTAATACTAATGTTAAGGTTAAGCATGCCACAAGTGCTTAACTCATTATACTTAGGAACATATATTACATTCTTAGGATATATTATATTAGGGTCATAACATTAGATAGAATATTAGGGACCTGACATGCCCCCGCCCTTCAAAATAGCATTATCCTCAATGCTTAATAATTCTCGACGCTTTAGTAAGAATTGTTCATCTTCCCATGTGGTATCTTCAATTGGCATATTCTTCCACTTGATTTGGAACTCAAAGATAGCTCTATTTTGTAATTGTTTCACTCTTTTCTCAATAATTTTCTCGTGTTCTAAAATAAAATTTCCTTCATCTAACTTTGGTAATTCTAACTGGATTGGAATATTGTTACCTATTACTTTCTTTAAATAAGAAACATGGAAGATAGGATGAATTTTGGAAGAGGGTGGAAGTTCTACTTATAAGGTACACTTCCTATTCGATGGAGAACCTTATAAGGACCATAAAATTTAGGTGTGAGGTTCATGTTCTTATGTTTCTTAAGGGAAATTTATTTATAAGGTTGTAATCGAAGAAATATCCAACCTCCCTCTTCAAAATGCTTCTCACTACAATGTTGATCAACTTGTTGTTTCATTCAATTTTGAGCCATAACTAAATTATCCTTAAGGATTTGTAGTATTTCTTGTTGGTGTTGAATACGGTTCTATATTGCATGAGCTTTAGAATGAGATTGTAAATAAGAAGTAGCAGATGGTGGAGGGTAGCCATAAAGATCCTCAAATGGAGTCATTTTATTGGATGTGTGAAATGATGTGTTGTACCACCACTCTACTAATGGTAGCCATTTTGACCATTGTGTTTTTTTATCCAAGGAAAAACAACATAAATATCCTTCTAAACATTTATTCACTTTTGTTAAGTCATTTGATTGTGGATGATAAGAGGAACTATGCACAAGTTCTACACCCCATGTTGTAAGTAATTTTATCCAAAAAATGCTATTGAAGATAGGGTCATGATCACTCACTGTGATTTTGGGAATTCCATGAAGTTTTTGTACATTTTCCATAGATATTTTGGCCACAGTACTTGCTTGAAATGAATGAGAGAGTTCACAAAAAATATGCATACTTGGTTAGTCTATCCACAACAGCCAACATTGCATCAATATTATTAGATTTTGGTAGACCTGTAATGAAGTCCATTGATATTTCCTCCCAACGCTGTGTTGGAATGCCTAAAGGTTGTAAGAGGCCTGAAGTTCTTATTGTTTCACCTTTATTTCTTTGACATATTAAACATTCATCCACAAATTTCTTGACATCTTCTCTTAGACATTCCCAAAAGAAATCTTTCTTTATACGATGATAAGTATTTCAAAACCCTAAATGTCCACCTATTGGCGAGTCATGCATTTGAGATAATGTCTTCTTTTAAATTGTAATTTTTACATAAAATTAATCTATCCTTGCACCATAACAAATCTTCTTTCCAAACATACTTATCGAAAGAAAGGGTCATATTGAAGTTTTAGAATGATTATGTATTTGAGGATCATTTTTCCACTCTTTTCGTGCAAATTCTAATAATTTTGGTTGTTAAGGAAATGACACAAATTTTTGCTTCCTCTACTTGTTGAGAAAGGGCTTCAACTACAATATTTTCTTTACCATTTTTATAAATGATTTCAAATTCATATGCTAGCATCTTGGTAACCCATTTTTTTTGTTCTGATGAGGATAGTCATTGTTCTAAAAAAATATTTTAGACTCTCATATGATCAGTCTTGACTTTGAAATTCCTTCCCAATAAATATTGGTGTCATTTTTTAATTGCATGAATAATGGCTAACATTTCCTTCTCATATGTGGGTCTTAACAAGTTTTTCCTTTGAGTTGTTGACTCTCAAATACTAATGGACACTCTTCTTGCATTAGTATTGCCCCAATTCCATGTTTAGAAGCATCACAATCTACCACAAATGTTTTAGAGAAGTTTGGAGTAGCTAGTACTGGCGTTGAAGTGATATCTTCTTTTAGTTGTTGGAAGGCTTGAGTGGCTAGCTCTGACCATGAAAAGGAATCCTTCTTTAATAACATTGTTAAGAGTTGTGATACGAAAAATAATTATGAATAGATCTTCTATAGTATTTTGTTAGACCCAAAAATCCTCTCAACCCTTTGATATTTTTAGGTTTTGGCCACTTTTATTGCAACAATCTTCTTGGGGTCTACCTTAACACCTTCATGTGACACCACATGCCCCAAGTATTCTATTTATTGTACCCCAAAGACACATTTAGATTGCTTGGCATAAAGTTAATTATATTCCAATACTTGTAATATCTTCTCTACATGTTGTAAATGTTCTTCCCATGATTTACTATAGAGAAGGATATCATCAAAGAAATCAACCAAAAATTTATAAAGAAATGGGCGAAGTATTGAGTTCATGAGGCTTAAAAAAGTTGATGGGGGCATCAGTTAAACCAAATGACATTACTAAGAATTCATAATTTCCCTCATGTGTTCTAAAGGAAATTTTATGTATATCCTCTTTCTTTATACAAATTTGATGAAAACTAGAACGTGAATCTAACTTAGTAAAGAAAAATGTACCATTTAGTTCATCTAATAATTAATCAATGGTAGGAATAGGAAAGTTATCCTTAAGAGTCAGCTTATTGAGTTCCCTATAATCAAGACACATTCTCCATGACTCATCCTTCCTTTTAACCAAAACCATTGGAGATGAATAGGGACTTTTACTAGGACGAATAACTCCTGAATCTAACATTTCCCTAATTATTTTGTCTATTTTTGTCTTTTGTTCATAAGGATAACGATAAGGTCTAATGTTAGGAGGAATTCTCCCCAATATTAATTCAATGGCATGATCATGGTCTCTAACTGGAGGTAGACCCTTAGGTTCTATAAAAATTGTTGGTGTTTTTGAATAATCTCTTGAAGTTCTTATGGATGTCGAGTTTTCACATCTTGTACTTCTATAAAATTTAGTCAAGTTCCACTAGACCATATGAACCTTTCTTAAGTAATTTTTCCATCCTATGGGAGCTAATAATTTTTGAGTTGGTGGTGATGTTACTATTATGAGTTTATAATTTTGTTCATTAGAGTTGAAAGTTAAATAGTTCTTAAAAATTGAAGGACACCGCTCCCAACTATTTAAGCTATTGTACACCTAAAACTACATCTACTCCTATTGGAATAACAAATGTTTATGAATCTAAATGGTAATTTTCCATTGAAAGTTTGATATGATGGCACTTACCACCACAAGAGAGTTGTTTTCCATCAGCTATCATAACTTGTAAGTTAGAGATTGGATATAAAAAACAATTAAGCTCATGAGCTAATCCTCTATCAATAAAGTTATGTTTACTACATGTATCAATCAACATTGTTACCTTTCTCTTTTTTATATAACTAAAAACCTTAAGTGTTTATGGTGTTCTTGTTCCATTCAATGCATGTAATAAGATAGTAGTATTGTCTTCTTCCTCTAAACGTTTGCTCTTTAACTCCATATTTGGTTCTTCTATAGATACTTCTTCCTTTTCTTCAACCTCATTCTCAATAATCATCTGTCTCTTCTCATTATTACCATATTTATGGCCCCTAGACCATTTGCTATCACAATGCCAACATAGACCTTTCTCTCTTTTCTCTACCTCTTGTTGAGGAGAGAGCTTAGTTATTTTTTGGGCTAAAAAGGTTAACCCCATCTTTGTTAGTGCGAATAATGATATTTTTATCTTTCCATCCTACTATCTGGCCTTGTGTTGATCTTTTTGTAGTGAGGTTTCTTTGTTCAATATGTAATGCTTGTTGCATTTATTTTCTAACTATACAAGTTTCTAATTAAAAAACATCATATTTACTTCAAGTTCATTAAGTCCATTGATATAGAGTTGCAACCTTTGATAAGGTGTCACATCTTGAGTTCGAATTTCCAATCTCATGTGTTCAACATTGTATTTTGCTACATACCCTATTTTTTTTAAATTTGTAAGTTGGGTAAAATAGCTCCCCTTCCATGGTTTTCCATAGTGGGCTACTAAGTCATTGGTAAATTCTCTCCAACTAAGTAATTTCCCTTGTTTTGCACCCATTATCCATTGGTACCATTGCTAAGGTTCAAATTCTAAATGTAGTGAGGCTATATCAACCATTGCATCATGTAATATATTATGGAGTTTAAAATATTGTTCCATGAGACTTATCCAAGAAGTTACATATGTACAACCAAACCTATGTATATCTATTTTGGGTAGGTTTAATTTTGAACCTTGAAAAGATTGATCTATTCCTTGATTTTGTCTATTAGGGTTGTACCCACCTTGGTGGCTTTTTGAGCCTCTTAATTCTGATAGTATTAATTGTTCAAACCTGCATAATCCCTCATGTAAGGATGTTGTAAACGGGTCAAATAAATTATTCTTAATGAAATGTACCACTTTTTCATAATCTGGTGGAATTATTCCCTCAATTTTTGGTGGTGGACAATAAAGATGGTCATCGGTTTCGGGTATGTGCAGGATTATGATGGGCCAAAAAGTGGCGATATGATGGGTATATGTAGGGTATAAGGTTGATGACTTTTTTTTAACCCAAAATTGATGAAATGAAAAGGGTTTTTAAGGGAGATTATTAGATTTCCACTAACATAAATTATGCTTTACTTTGAATTTAATAAATAATTATTATTCATTTTCTATTTGAATTATCACTAAAGTCCTGATTGATAAATTGATTGAAAAACATCTATAGCTTTCAAACGGTATCACATTTTTTGAATCCGAAATATGTGTCACATTCTATGCTTCACATACTATAGGATTAAAAAAAATGAATTTCATGAAGTTTTGACCAAGTTAAGGTGGTCAGACATACGAGTTTTTATATTTTTTAAAAGTTGTAATAACAAAATCATAATTAATTATTTACTTGGAAAAAAATTACAAAAAATATGCATCACATCGGAACATGAGTCCTCTACCTATATCTAAAATCTTATAAAAAAATATTATCATTTTATTGTGGTTAGGGTAGTCAAACAAACACCTACTTCTTATTTTTTCCCTGAAATTTAAGTGCTATTGCATTGAAATTTCAAATTTTCACCAAATGGATTTTTTTTAAATAAACCTAGTAGTTTAGAAATTACATTCAATTTTCTACAGATTCTATTTTTACATATTTTTGAAATAATATAGATATCTTATTCAAATTTTTACGTCAAGTTGCCTAACTCTGATTTTTTTGAGTTTTTGACACTTAAGGGCCTGTTTTTTCCATGATGATCTTGTACATACCCTTTCCTTATTCATAAATGAGTCCTCTAGTCCTAAATATGACATGGATTCATGTTTTTTTATTTGAACTATAGATTCTTATTTATTAAGGGAGGATAGTATCTAGTGCAAGTTGTAACCATAAAAAAATAAAACATATATGCTAAGACAAGTTTTGAAATTTATGGTTTGACTAAAACTTCACCACTAAAATAAGGAGCTTATTTTAATTCTAACAGTAAATTACAAGGAATTAACCCTACTTAATTTTTCATAAGGTTTCCAAAAATATATATATTTAAATTCCAGAAATTATAGTCTATAGAGCAAAATAATGATTTTTTTTACCAAACTTTGACCACTAAATTAAAAAAATTATTTTATTGTTAATAGTAAATTACAAAGAACAAACCCTACCTACTTTTTGGTAAGCTCTCCAAAAATGTAATTTAAAAAAGAAAATCCAAAAATTTCGGCCTATAGAGCAAATTAATAAAAATAATAAAATCTCAATAAGTGTTAGAAAACATACCTTTCGAAGTTTGAATTTTTTTGAGAGCTTATTAATACATAACTCAAAACCCCCAAAAAAATAATACCTAAATTCACACTAGTTTGGATGTTATGGTGGAAATAAAATGTTGGCCCAATTCATAGCTTTGATACCACTTGTTATGATATTTCTTGGAAATATTTGTAATAAATCAGAAATATAGTAAACCACTTCAAGGGGGTTACCTCCAATAATAAAAAAGTATAATATGAATTGAATAATTGATGATATGATGATTTAGGAGGAACATCTCCCCTTTATTTATAGGCTTAACCATGTAGGGACATACTTATTCATCCTAATAAAGAGTATTTAAGGTATTAACTAATACTAATGTTAAGGTTAAGCATGCCACAAGTGTTTAACTAATTATACTTAGGAATATATATTATATTTTTAGGATATATGATATCAGGGTCATAACATTAGATAGAATATTAGGGACCTAAAATATCTAATGATATTCCAATTTGAGATCAATCTTGGTGAAGTGTTGAGCATCATGGAGTTAGTCTAAGAGGCCATCAATGCATGGTACTAGATACCTATTCTTCACCATGATTTTATTGAGTACACAATTGTTAATGTAGAGACACCATGTACCATCTTTCTTTGGCACAAGGACTACCAAGTTTTTACATGGGGAAGAATTGGGTCTAATTTTGCCTTGATAAATCAACTCCTAGATTTGACACCAAATTTCATCTTTCTTAAAAATAAATTTGTAATGTAGAGGAATATTAAAAAGAGGGGATTTGGAACCAAAATGATTGTGTTTTACTATGCAATGTGTACTTAAAGACTTTTTCACTCCTTAAAAATAACCCTGGATATTGTTGCAATGCCTTGTTGAGCTACTTCTACGATGGTGATGCTTGCACACCATTGCACACTACCAATGAATCAATGATCACTTTATTTATTGCATAGGTTCCTTTGGATGAACCATGAGAAGCACTTTTTTCATGTGGAAAATGATCTTGCAACATTGTTTGGTAGAAATTAATGTTATCTTGGGCTTCAACGAGGACTCCAAAAGGTTGAAGTAGTGGTTACTAATGGAACTACTCATCATTATAGCTTGGCTTGATAGACACCATCTCTATTTCACATATATGATCTTCCAAGTAGAACATTGTAGCATTCTAGTTGCAAGAGGTCATAATTGATCATGTTCTACATGGGATTTATTGTATATGTAATATCCCCTTTTTGTTGACATCGGGTGTCAGAGGAGATTAGCCTATAATTTGACTCCCGTAGGCTAATGGGGTTGGTTAGAGGGTCTTCTGGGGGATTGTATCATCTCTAGTGTTTAGAAACTTGTAGCTTTGGCTTTCGCTCGAGGCTTCCGGGACTCAATTGGCTCAACTTACTATTTATAGTAAGTCGGACTTGGACATAATGGGATCCTTACTATTTTTAGTAAGGCATGTGATCAAATGGAGAATTATCAGATGAGTCCCCAGTTCAGATGGCGTGTTGAGAAATGATGAATTTAAGAAATTATTAATGTTATTTGGATCAAATAACATTAATTAATTAAAAGGTTATATTTTAATGTTATAACTTAAAGCTATAACTTGAGGGTCAAAACGTCATTAAAATGGGGCCAAATTAATTAATAAATTATTAATGGCCAACTCCTAAGTTTTAAGTGAAATATTAAAAGAATGTGAATAAATAACATTTTTTAATGTTATTAATTGCCTTTTTGGAGAAGTTTGAACTTCTCATGAGAGGATATATATTTCACTTTGAGGTTATTTGATATTCATTGGATTGTGATTGTTGTTGAGCATTGGTGTTGATGAGTTTTGTCAAAGAGAGGAAGCCAAGGGTTTCTGAAATTAGTTTTACATCGAAGAACGTTAACTCTCCATTTGTGCAGCCTTTTGAAGTAGTGAAATATCTACTGAATTAGGCATTAGGAGGGCATCATATAGGTGTTCTATTTGTGCTAAAAGATGGAGTTTAAGCAAGGGTTTGAAGATTGATCAAACTGCAAACTTGAAGTTTCATCATTGTTAGCCATTAAAGAGTAGACTGCAAACTTTTATTTGTTGCTACAGTACCCACGTGAACATTATCCACGTGAACAGTATCCGTGTGAACAGTATCCACGTGAACAGTACCTGCGTGAATAGTATCTGCGTGAACAGTACCCGCTACAGTGTTGAGGCAAAAAGAGTGAGTTTTTTAGGAATTTTATGATAGTTTGTTTCAAATTTTGAGGACTAATTGTTGACAGAAAATTACCAACAAATAAAGTGAAGGAAAAGTTTTGTTCTAGATCTAAGGTCTAATATAAATAAATAAAAAATCACATTAGTTGCAAGTATTTTCAGACCAGATTTGAAGCGGGGTTTAAGTAAGGACCAGCCGTACATCTAGGGCTGGGACGTGATCCTTTAGAGGCAGAACACCTTGCTTTAAGGTCTGTTTTCTCCTCTAACAGGGGTGACCAAGTTTGTTAAGGTCACAACAACATTAAATACCAAGGAATATTGGCTTGTGTGGAGGTTGCGTTCACATCTAGGCTGCTACAGTCAAACTTATATCAAGTTTTTCTACAAATCAAACTTATCTAAATTTTAATCTGGGTGTACTATCATATGTATCTTGCTTGTTAATGAACTCTTATGTTGATACAATGAAGATACTTATGGATTGAAGTTGATGTATTTTGATTTGATAATTAATTAGGGTTAATGACCTTGACTGTAATTGTTATTATTATGCAATTTTATCATTCAATGTTTGATTTGTGAAAACCAAAAACACCAAGAACTAGAAAAAATTCCAAACAAACAAAAAGTTTACATCTGCAAGCCCAAGAGTGGAATTGTGAGCCCACAGGGTTACTACAGTATACTTGAAAGTACAATGTTTTCTTACTTGATTGTTTTAATTGTTGCAACCATTTGAAAGAGTAAAGTTTCAAGTGCACTTTAGTGGAGAAACTTTAGCGCTTGATCATGTCTTGACCATGGTCTTTTGATATCTATTGCCATTTACATTTTTTGAAATGTTTGTTGTACTCCCTATTTAATATTATATGTAATAATGTGGTTCTCATGGAATATGACACCACACTTGGTTGTTAGGTTGATTTGTCCTAGTCTAATTTTGTATGTCATATTGGAATTGTAAATATTATATAGCTCAAAAAACAAGCAAAATGAAAAAAACCAAAAAGTGAAAGGTCACATAGGCCAAGGAGAATCACATACAATACCTTGGAATGTGGTTAGTCTCTTGGGGTTTATCAAGAGTTGTGTGTGAGTGTTTGGATTCACTTGTGGAACATGAGCCATGCATTGGGCATTAGGAGTCATGTGTAGCCTATGAAAAGATGTGGAACATAAAGGGGTCATGACCCATGGTTTTGTATCCATTGTATTTTAAAACCACTTGGTAGTTTATTATGAGCTTTGTGCCCATAACTACAATCTTGTGGTATTGTAAAGATACACAAGCATGTTGTATATTATTTTGACAAGATCTAGGGATGGCATGTCAATGGATGTACAATTACATCAAGTTGTATAAATCTTCATATGTTGTTGGATTGATCACAAAGATAGAAACTTTTGGAGTGCATTGAAAAGAGGTTCTCTAAGAGTGCATACATTGCATTGAGGACATGTTCTCTAAAGGTCCATGTTGTTAGATTTGATAGAGGGCAAAGATTTTTCTTAGCACAAGTTACATCTCATTCTTTAGATAGTATATCAAAGTGTTGTTTTTTTTGTTTATTTCTTAAAAGGGTTTTCTAGGGTAAATATAATATTTCCATATGTGTATTATTTTATTTGTCATTTTGTTGCACTAGTTGTGGATTTTGTAATCTATTCTACATAATACTTTTCTTAAGATTATATATCATTTATTTACATTTGGTATCAGATTTTGGTCACTTTGTTGCTTGAGAGGAGGGCATGTTGGCCCTAAATAGTTTGTGTTTCAATAGGAGAATTGTGTAGGTGAATCTAATTTTTTTTTCAAGGGGAATGACCATCTTGTTAAAAGGAATTCATTGGTTGCATATCTAAGGGTCTTCATGGTATTCAATATGTGATCCATCTTGCAACATGTAATGTCCCCTTTTAATGTGCCTACTCTCTACTTCATTTATAATTTTTTTACCTATCAAATGGTTTTTGTAATGACATAATATTTTTTGTTGTAAGCTTCTTTGATGGAAATTTGAAAGATGACACATATATGACTTGGTCTACGATGAAAAATAAGAATCTAAAAACTTTCCTTGTGCCAAATTTTTCTTAAGTCCTCCTTAAAAGGGAAAATGTGCTCATATACTTTATTACAATCCTTCTTAAGGTGGTGTTGGGACTCAAACTTGTGCCAAATTTTTCTTAAGTCCTACTTCATTTGTTCACTTAAACCCTATTTTACCCACCATTAATAACTAATTGAGAAATTTTCTAAGTGGGTCCCTTATGCTATGTGTTATCTAAGGATGTTCATTTATTGTGTCCTAATCCCAAAACCCTTAGTACAATAATTTGTGAGGTGTTCCATCTTTAATTTTTTTCTTTATATTTCAGTGGTAGTGTGCTTGTTCTTTATTTTGGGTTCTTGTACCTTCATAGGATTTGTAAAATTTTGCACTAGGTCTTGGGGTTCTAGGATCCCTTGAAAACTTGACCCTAACCTCCTCTATAGTTTCCTTTTGTGTCCTTCTAGGCCATGATTCCCTAGGAGGAAATAGAACCAAGGGACTAAGTCTTAGTGTTCTCATTCACCCCAATGCCCCAATCCATGCTATCCTTTTTGTCTTGGAGTTTTATACTCCCTAAATTGTTATGACCCTCAATTCAAAGCTTTGATGTTTCATGTCCCTTGGAGCTTGGACCTTTGAGATGACTCTAAACTTGGGCACCAAATCCATGGTGCCAAGTCCTCCCCATGACCCGATCCTTGTAGCATCCCTTCTCTTAATCTTTGTTTCCTCCCCATATTTCCATTTTCATGATCCCTCCCTAAGTTTGGAGTTCATTCAAACTCTCACTTATTGTAGTTCCCTATATCTTCTCTCTCCTCTATTTTGGTCACATTTCTATCTTTGTACCCAAGAACCTTTCCCATCCCTCTAGTCCTAGTTCCAAGTCCTTGAATCTTCCCTTGGTGCTCTCGATTCCTAGTTCCATATAGAGACTTTATCCTTGCTCTATCCTTATTCTTGCTCTTTGATCCCTCTTCACTCCTAATCCTAATTCATTTTTTGGACCTAATCCTCAAGCTTGGATTTATCCCAATTCCTCTAGTGTTGATCCTTTGTCCACCCCCTATCCCATGATTTGATTCTTCTATTGTCCTCTCCTCCTATGTCTATGTCATGTCCCCTTCTAGTTGACATCTCTTCGAGCACAGGATTAGCCTATTATGCGACCCTCGTAGGCTGATAGGTTGGATAGAGGGTCATGTGGAGCTTGGCTCAGCTTCAGTTGGCAGTATTTGATCAGTTGGCTTTCGTTTGGGCTCATTCGGACACTTCTAGCTTGAGTTGCTATTTTTAGCAGTATCTGGCACTCAGCGTGGGACCCTTGCTATTTTTAGCAGTAGGGATTGACAGCGTTCAGAATCACTTCCTCAGTCGACAGCTTCAGACGGCTCGAGCATCGGGTACATATTGAGAGAGATATTAATATTTAATTGATTTAATTAAATATTAATTGTGGAAGCATTATAATATAAAGTTATAATATTTTATTATAACTTAACTGATTTCAGTGAAGGGGTCGCCCATCATGAAAAGGGGGCCATTTGACGATTAAATTTATAATTAAAAATTTGGCTGGAGACTATTGAAAGAATTAAAATAAAAGTTCAAACTTTTTAATGAATTCCCTATTATTAAGGAAATCGCACTTTTCAGTGTGTATAAGGAATTTGCATTGGAAATTGAGCCATTATGTCATTTGTGAATTGAAAATTGATCAAGTCTTGAGCAGAGCATAGAAGCCTAGGGTTTCAGTCTCGAAACATTGGGGAACGAGCCATCTCCAGTGAGAGTGATTCAGAGGGTGTGAAATATCATCCGATCTATTGCCAGCAAAGAGATTTCTTCATCCAGAAGAAATTACAGAGCTTCACAGTTGAAACACATTTTTCAGAGTATACTTCTAGAGGAGTTTATCACTTACAGGCACCTAACCTCCAGAGATCTGAAGACCATAATAGAGGCTATACATTTCAGTCATTGGTTGCTAGGTGAAAGCCGTACCCGTTATATTGCAAGCCGTACCATCATTAAATAGGGCATACCTTATGTGTTTGATAGATCGCCTCCTTTCTGGCCAGTTTGTCTGCACCAACTAGGGTGCCTATGCTCCTGGTATCTTCTAGCATCACCAGATAGAGGGAGAAGTTGGAATAAATGATAGCCGTACCATATCAAGCATAAAATCAGTCTACTGCAATCAGGTTTTTCATCAAATAAAAATCATTGCCTTTTTATTTGCATGTGTGTGGATCTCATTTGTATTAGTTGCAGAAGTTGAATAAATGATCTAGTATAATGAATATCAATAGAATCTATCACTTTTAGAGATATATTATTTTATTTGAATTTATTCAGTATTTTATTGCAAAATCGCATTTTTCCATATTTATGCAAAAAACCCAAAAACGTCAAAAAAACCAAAAACTTCATAAAAACAAACAAAACAAGCAGATTCAGAGACAGGGGGAAACTAGGGTTTCTACAGTGGTATCAGAGCTAAATCCTGCCATCCTGAGGGTTTAGCAGTCTTATGCAGCCAGAACAGGTTGGGTCTCACAGGTATTACACACGCAGACGAGCTCTGATTGACAGGCAACAGGGTTCGATCCGGCAGCCAGAAAACATGGCTGACAGAACATATGTTCCTAGAAATGATATTCCTCAAAACCCTAGAGATCAGGATGATGCAGAGGTTTTACTTGCACTCAGAGACTTACGAGCAGGTCAACGGCAGTCAAATGATGTATTACAGCAGTTGACAGTAGCACTTCAGAGATTGGGTACTCTGAGGAGACAGTCACCACATCGTGACGATGAGAGGAGTGAAGCAGGATCTCGCAAGGCACCTAGGACAGCCTCACAGACAGTAGATAGGCCCACTAGGCCTACTTTTGTGAGATAGGAGCTCGATGAGGCTATCGCAGGTGAGGAGCAGGAGGAGTTGTTTGCTGATACACTTATGGCAGCGAACAAGGAGTGGGAGTTGGTACCTCTGGATGTCAGAGAGAGGATCTCCTTTAACAGATTTGTTACGCAGAGGCGAGAGCACCACAGAGGTCGACAGGATTGGAGACCTAGATACCAGAATCATGATCTAAAACATGCTACGAATAGGCTTAATCTCGCGATGTACGATGGTAGTGGTAAGGTGACAGCCCGGGCATGGATTAGTAAACTAGACACATTCCTCACATTGCGCCCGATGGCTGAGAGAGATGCTATTAGATATGCGACACTGCATCTTGAGGGTGTAGCTTACAATTGGTGGCACCACGGGATGGTGACGTTACAACATGACCGGATTACATCCTATCAGGAGTTTGTTGACAGGTTGGTAGAGCATTTTGACAGGAAGGATCCAGAATCCTACTTCAGAGACTTGGCTCAGTTGAGACAGAGTGGCAGCTTGGAGTCTTATATTGGTGACTTTCAGAAGTTATTAGTTATGGTTCTGAACATTTCAGAGAGACGACTTGTGGTACTCTTCATGGAGGGTTTGACAGAGCCATTGAGAGGTTGGATCAAAGCCTTTGATCCTCCTTCATTACAGGAAGCGATGAAGAAGGCACAGAGCATGGAGTTAGCAGCACCATCTAGTAGATTTAACTCCAAAGGTAATTCATCTTTCAGGGACAATAAGGGTTTTAATAGAAACAGAGAGAAGTCTGATTTTAACAAAGAAAAATCAGATTTTAAAAATGATTCAAAAGGTAAATCAGCACCACCACCTTTGGATCGTGAGGCCCTTAACGATCTACATAGGAAGAAGCTTTTCTTCTACTGCAAAGGTCCCTATGACGCCAATCACGATTGTCCTTTGAGGCCTAAGGGCAAGGCAAATCGAGTGATGTGGGCGTATTATGAGGATTCGGAGTCAGAGAATTCTGAACAGCAGGAGAGTTCTGAGGAGTCAGAGCCAGAGGCTTCAGATCCTAAGGCAGAGATAGAGTCAGAGCTTCAGATACAGGAGGCACATTTATCTAGCATTCAGTAGGAGGGCTCATTCAGGATTCGTGGAGTGTTGGCAGGACAGAGGGTCATTACCCTACTTGATACATGAGCCACACATAATTTCATAGATGCTAGATTTTTTGAGAAATGCGGACTCATCACTGAGGAGTTCGAGGGCATTAGGGTTAAGGTGGCCGACGGATACACCTTGAGGTGTGAACACATGATAAAGGATCTCCCTTTACGCTTGAACAATTATGAGTTCAAGGCTGATTACTATGTTGTTAATATGGGAGATATTGATTTGGTCTTGGGAATGAAGTGGATTCATTCATTTGAGGAAGTCACTCTTCGACTCAAGGACATGGAGATCCGTTTTGATGTTGACGGGAAGACACACATACTAAAAGCAATTCGGGACAGCAACATCAAAACAATTTCTTTTCATCGGATGGAGAGGCTCATGCGTCATGATATGGTAGAGTGGGCTACCGAGTGCAATTTGGCACCTATACAGGAGGGACAACAGAAGACTGAATATCATCCCGACATACAGCAGTTGAGAATCAAGCATGATAAGGTGTTCAGTGACATTCCACCAGGTAGACCTCCAGACAAGGGCATAGAGCACATTATAGAGCTCGAGGAGGGCGCTAAGCCCGTTATGATAACTCCTTACAGGCATCCTAAAAGATTGAAGGATGAGATAGAAAAGACAATAAAGGAGTTACTTGCTATGGGTCACATTCGGCCTAGCAAGTCACCATTCGCTTCTTCAGTTGTGTTGGTAAAGAAGAAGGATGGCACTTTACGCATGTGTATTGACTATAGAGTCCTGAATAAGAGGACGATCAAAAATAGGTATTCGATACCACGTATAGACGAGCTTATTGATGAGCTCCACGGTGCATGTTACTTCACTAAAATAGACTTACGGTCAGGGTATCATCAGATCAGGGTTCGTGAGCAGGACATTGAGAAGACTGCCTTCCGATGTCATTGTGGGCACTTCGAGTTTATAGTGATGCCATTTGGGCTCACTAATGCGCCAGCTACATTTCAGTCTACGATGAACAGGGTTTTTCATTCACAGCTGAGGAGATTCGTATTGGTCTTCTTCGATGATATCCTTATTTATAGCAGGACATGGCAGGAGCACTTGGCTCACTTGGAGACCGTGTTGAGCATTCTGGAGAGGGAGTCCTGGTACACCAAGGAATCCAAATGTGATTTGGGAATGACCGAATTGTTATATTTAGGTCATATCATCAGTGTAGGAGGAGTGCGGATGGATCCTGAAAAGATCCGCGCATTATTGACTGGCCTACACCGGCAAACCTGACACAGTTGAGAGGGTTTCTAGGTTTGTGTGGATTCTACCGACGATTCGTGAATGGTTATTCACGACATGCAGCCCCTATGACAGATTTACTGAAGAAGGGTGCATTTATTTGGACTCCTGAGGCACAGGAATGTTTTGAGAGATTTAAGGAGTTGATGACTACATGCCCTGTTTTAGCACTACCAGACTTTACGAAGCCTTTTGAGCTTCAGTGCGATGCATCAGGTGAGGGCATTGGTGCGGTGCTTATGCAAGACAAGCACCCGATTGTGTATGAGAGCCGTAATCTCAGAGGGCCAGAGAGACTTTATAGCATATATGATAAGGAGATGCTCGCTATCATGCATGCCTTAGCAAAATTCAGGCAGTATCTTGTTGGCAGCAAATTTTGCATCAAAACTGACCATAACAGTTTGAGACACTTCTTGGGGCAGCGAGATCTCAATGATCGACAGCAGAAGTGGGTCAGTAAATTGCAGGCATATGACTTTGATATCTCATATATCAAAGGTACACAGAACGTAGTGGCTGATGCACTTTCACGTAGGCCATATTTGAGCTCTATGATTCATATTACGGAGGATTGGAGGCATATGATTGTGGCAGAGTATGCCAAGGATACTTGGGCTTCCAGCATTGTTGAGGGATCGACAATTGATACCAAGTACACGCTTGTAAATGACTTGATCATTTACAAGAACAGGATATATTTGATCCCAGGTTCAGAGGTGAAGAACATCATCATGCAGGCCTTTCATGACGTGCCTACAGTAGGACATCCTGGGTACTTCAAGACCTACAAACATATTCAGGAGAGATTCACATGGAAAGGACTCAAGGCAGATGTTCTTCAATACGTGCGTGAATGCCCTGTTTGTCAGCAGAACAAGCAAGAGAACACGTACCCGGCAGGTTTATTGCAGCCACTTCCAATTCCTGACAGGAAGTGGGAATGCCTATCGATGGACTTCATTATGGGCTTGCCTAAATCCCAAGGGCGAGATTGCATATATGTCATTGTGGATCGGCTTACAAAGTATGCCCACTTCTTCTCGATCACCACAACCTACAAAGCTACACAGGTAGCAGAGGTCTTCTTTCGTGAGGTATTCAGGTTACATGGGTTGCCTCGGAGCATCGTGAGCGACAGGGATAGTCGGTTCTTGAGTCACTTCTGGCAGGAGGTATTCAGACTTTGTGGGACCGAGCTTACACCGAGCACCAGTTACCACCCGCAGACAAATGGGCAGATGGAGATTGTGAATAAGTGGGTGGAAGGTTACCTCTGAAATTATATTGCAGGGTAGCAGAAGGCGTGGGTCAAATGGATTCATTTGTGTGAGTATTGTTACAACACGACATTCCATATGACTATTCAGATGTCACCTTTCATGGCGTTGTACGGTTATGAGGTGCCGAGTTTCCTTGATTTGCTACTGAGTGACAGTAGGGTGCCGAGTGCTGGAGACTTATTGCAAGAGAGTCAGGATACTATGAAGGCTCTCAAGGAGAATATCGCCAAGGCACAGAATCAGCAAAAGCAGTATGTGGATCAGAAGAGGACGAAGAGGCATTTTGAGGTGGGTGACATGGTTTACCTCATGCTGCAGCCCTACCGTCAGTCCACTCTTAGGAAGAGTGGGTCAGAGAAGTTGAAGCCACGTTATTACGGTCCTTTCAGGATCCTGAGGCGAGTTGGAGAGGTGGCTTATGAGCTTGAGCTTCTGGCAGAGAGCAGGGTACATAATGTTTTTCATGTATCACGCCTCAAGAAGGCGTTGGGACATCGTGTGGTACCGTCTGCAGTTCTACCTCCCTTAGATGATGAGGGAAAGTTGATCTTAGTACCTTAGTCTATCCTGGAGTACAAAGAGAGGCAGTTGCGTAGGAGGACTATCAGGGAATATCTAGTGAAATGGAGAGATTTTCCTGTTGAGGATGCTACATGGGAGAGCAAGGATATTCTGCAGCATCCGGAGTTGAGATTGCTTGAGGACAAGCAATTTCAAGAGGGGCGGATTGTCATGTCCCCTTCTAGTTGACATCTCTCCGAGCACAATATTAGCCTATTATGAGACCCTCGTAGGCTGATAGGTTGGATAGAGGGTCATGTGGAGCTTGGCTCAGCTTCAGTTGGCAGTATTTGATCAGTTGGCTTTCGTTTGGGATCATTCAGACACTTCTAGCTTGAGTTGCTATTTTTAGCAGTATCTGGCACTCAGTGTGGGACCCCTGCTATTTTTAGCAGTAGGGATTGACAGCGTTTAGAATCACTTCCTCAGTCGACAGCTTCAGACGGCTCGAGCATCAGGTACATATTGAGAGAGATATTAATATTTAATTGATTTAATTAAATATTAATTGTGGAAGCATTATAATATAAAGTTATAATATTTTATTATAACTTAAGTGATTTCAGTGAAGGGGAAACCCATCATGAAAAGGGGGCCATTTGACGATTAAATTTATAATTAAAAATTTGGCTGGAGACTATTGAAAGAATTAAAATAAAAGTTCAAACTTTTTAATGAATTCCCTATTATTAAGGAAATCACACTTTTCAGTGTATATAAGCAATTTGCATTGGAAATCAAGCCATTATGTCATTTGTGAATTGAAAATTGATCAAGTCTTGAGCAGAGCACAGAAGCCTAGGGTTTCAGTCTCGAAACATTGGGGAACGAGCCATCTCCAGTGAGAGCGATTCAGAGGGTGTGAAATATCATCCGATCTATTGCCAGCAAAGAGATTTCTTCATCTAGAAGAAATTACAGAGCTTCACAGTTGAAACACATTTTTCAGAGTATACTTCTAGAGGAGTTTATCACTTACAGGCGCCTAAACTCCAGAGATCTGAAGACCATAATAGAGGCCGTACATTTCAATCATTGGCTGCCGGGTGAAAGCCGTACCAGTTATATTGCAGGTCGTACCATCATTAAATAGTGTGTACCTTCTATGTTTGATAGATCGCCTCCTTTCTGGCCAGTTTGTCTGCACCAACTGGGGTGCCTATGCTCCTGGTATCTTCTAGCATCACCAGATAGAGGGAGAAGCTGGAATAAATGATAGTCGTACCATATCAAGCATAAAATCAATATGCTGCAATTAGGTTTTTCATCAAATAAAAATCATTGCCTTTTTATTTGCATATATGTGGATCTCATTTGTATTAGTTCCAGAAGTTGAATAAATGATCTGGTATAAGGAATATCAATAGAATCTATCACTTTCAGAGATATATTATTTTATTTGAATTTATTCAGTATTTTATTGCAAAATCGCATTTTTCCATATTTATGCAAAAAACCCAAAAACGTCAAAAAAACCAAAAACTTCAGAAAAAACAAGCAGATTCAGAGATAGGGGGAAACTAGGGTTTCTACAGTCTATGATCCTCCTTTGGACCTAAACCCCAAACCTCTTCATGCTATGTCCTCAATTTCCTCTTGGACTTGAACTCCTACTAGGCACAATATTTTTTTGATATCATTCCAAGGTCCCTCCTAGACCCAAAAACTTGTTGAGATGCTAGTTACTTCCTAAAAACCCTCAACATAATATCTCACCTACTCCTATGGCTCACCGATCATTCCATTTAAGATAAATTTGACCTTACAACCATTAGTTCATCCCTTCTTACCTAAAAACCCTGTACTAAAAAATGAAGGGCATAATTTATGTAGAAATTCAATTACAAAAAACAACCATGTTGTATTAATGTGGTCATTGGAGTTCTTCATGTATAGATCCACCTACATGGATTTGTTTTATTCATTTTGAAAGTCCCACTAAGTTGCATGAACCCCCACATTTAACGTCCATGAGTTCAATGTTTCTTGAATTTACTATTAAGTGTTGAAAGCTAGATGTGAAGATCCATAAATGCTAGTTTCTTCTACATTAAAAGGGTTGGTTGTTGAGCCACTTTTTTGGTCTAGGAATATTTACAAGTAATTTTAGAGAACCACATGTTTGAGGTAAAAATTAAGGAGCACATCTTGTGAAGATTAGTATGATTTTTTAAAGCACATGTACATGTGATGGTGTGTCTCCATGGAAATTTTTAATGATTCATGAAACTGTAAAGTCACAACTATGTATTTTCTCTCATAAAATTTGATGGTGTGATTGTAATAGATGTTATATGAAGGGTGACAACTTCTAATACATTGAAATACTATTGTAATTACACTGAGAGGCATTCTTACAATGGCAGCATAGACCTGTGTAACTAATGAAATTTGAAGTCTAATTGACAATAGAATGCATGAAAGACAGAATGGTGGATATTAAGGGAAGAGTGGTGTGTGTCGTGAAACAGACAATCGTTAGAACAAAACTGATGGTAGTGGAAGAGTCATTGATGTCTTTAAAACAATAGTGGAGACCACATAACTCATATTTGAAAGTGGAAAGCTTAGGCGTTTGTTCTCTAATCTCCATAAACCATTTGGTTGCAATCATCTTGAGTACATTGAACCATAAGTTTTTGAGCTTGGTATGTTTTTCTTCAAAAGGGTTCAAATATGAGAGCATGTAGTCATTCGTAAAGTTTGTGTTGGGTGTGTAGACACCCGTGAAGATGTTCTTCTTTTCCACTTTACCCACATCGAAGAGTATGGGAAATCTCTTTGCGTCCAACAGGATTAATGATGTGAGGATCAGGAAACAAATTCGGCCCAGGTAGCATATTCACTCTAAGGAGAGGACTCAATACCTAAGCATGTTTCAATAGTTGTGATAGTATTTGTTTATATAATGCCCAATATTTTAATCAATATTGGACCAATAGTTGTGACTTTAAAGTTTTTAGTGTTGATGATGACTACCCATAATTAAACAAAATGTATTCCTTTGATCTAAAAAGAAACCAATCATGTGATTCCACATCAGTGCTCAATAAAACATGTTGTGAATGCACAAGTATTGGTCTCACTTTTTTTTGGGCCTTTTTGGACACCTTGACAAAAAGCATGTTGATGTAGCATCATATTTGATGATGTGGCCCTAAAACCTTAGTTATAAGTAGGGGACTTGCCAAGTAAGTTGCTATAAAAAATTGGGAGTGATTTGAAATTTCCACGTAGAATAATTAGAAGCGCAAAGTTAGGGTTCTCAACTACTGGGTCCTCTCCCCTACTTCTGAATGCACTTTTTGTAGTGAAATAATGAATACAGTTATTGGGTGAAGAGGGAATACAATTGTCATTGGATAATTGTGCGTTTGAAAATCCAGGTAAGGGACATTTTTGGGGGAGGATGAGAGCAAAAGGAACGAGCAAAACATTTATCTTTGGCAAGACTTTGTTAGGCGAGGAAATACATATAAAACCTTATTAAGGAAATGAACAACTTTGTTTCTTAATTCCTTCACTATGTTGAGCTTTCAGTGCAACAATGTAAGCATAGCATTACATACACACGTGGTCTACCTCCCTAGAGTGTGTCTTGAAATTGTCTCTCTTCAAGAAAGCTAATTAGGACTAGGAGTCAAGGTGAATGCTAAATGCTTGCTCAAGCCTTGCAAGTGAATGTGACACCCTGCATTAGGATTAAGAATGAATGAGTGAAATATTTTAATGATGTTCACAAAATTAAATAGTCTATTGGATCGAGAACAACCACTTATCTATAGGTCGTACTGGTCAACATAAAACACTTTGATAGCCATTGAATTTTTAGGCCAAAACATAAAAAGTTTCATGGACCATTCATTTGTAGGTTATACTCATTGCATAAATTTTTTTGACATAAATGCATATATATTTATATTTAAGGCATTATATTACATACAATCCTTCTTATGTCCACAATGTTGTGTTAGTCTACAAGTTCTGTTGGGAGTCAAAATATATGAATTAAAAGTTTGAGATTCAATTACAACTATTTTTATTCAAATTCAAATTTGAAATGGAAATTGAGATGGTTGTTAAATTAAATTTTATTGTTGTCACAATTCATATAAAAGTATCAATTATTATATAATAATATTTAAATTTGTATATATTCAAATTATTTTTTTATTTACTTTTATTTTTGATATAATATTTTAATTTAGTTGATATGTCATTTTTAAGATGAATACATCTTGTGATTTTATTTTAAAATTTTATTTTTTATATTTTTGGTTTTCACAAAAATAAAGATATAAACACACTTTATAAATGATAAGTTGCTACCATAAAAACTCATTTTATTCAAACCCCAACCCTAACTCTAATTCTAACACTAACACTAATTCTAACCCTACCCTTATTCTAATTTTCACTAACACTAATTATAATCTTACCCCTAACTCTAATTCTAACTTTAACTCTAGCCCTAACCTTAACATCAACACTAATTATAACCTTAATCCTAACTCTAATTTAAACTATAACCATAACCCTAACCCCTTTTTCAAACTAACATTAATTATAACCCTAACCTTAACCCTAAAACTAACAGTAATTCTAACTCTTACTCTAAACCTAACACTAATTCTAACCCTACCCCTAGAATTATAATTTTAACTCTAACCCTAACCCTAACCCTAAACCCTAATATTAACACATACATTCTAACCCTAACCCTAGCTCTAATTTTAACTTTAACCCTAACCCTAGCTATAATTTTAACTTTAATCCTAACCCTATTTCTAAAACTAACACTAATTTTAATTGTAACCCTAACCCTAATTGTAAAACTAACACTAATTCTAACTCTATCTCTGACCTTAACCTAACCACATAAGTCTATATAAAATTTTAAGACTAACAGTAATTCTAATCAAGGTTAAAATTATGGTTAAGGATAGGGTTGGTATTACAATTGGAGCTAGATTTCAATTAGGGTTACAGTCTAATTAGTGTTAGGATTCAATTAGGGTTAGTTTTGAATTAAGATTATGATTAGGGTTCAATTAGGGTTAGGTATATGGTTCAATTATGGTTACTATTAGGTTTAGGGTTAGGATTCAGTTAGGGTTAGGGTTTAATTAGGATTATGGTTCAATTAGGGTTAGGGTTAGGGTTAAATTATAGTAAAAGTTAAGGTTTAACTAGGGTTATTATTCACTTAGGGTTAGGGTTAGGGTTCTATGATAAAAAAATTGGGGTTAGGGTTAGGATTGAGATTCAAATATAATCAGGGTTAGGATTATGTAATAAAGCTTGGGGTTAGGGTTACAATTGGGGTTTAAATAGGGATAGGGATAGGGTTAGGGTTAAGATTCAATTAGGGTAGAATTTAATTAGGATTTAATTAAGATTAGGACTATGGTTATGGTTATTATTGCAGTTAAGGTTAGGGTTAAATTTGTAGGATAAAGCTTAAGTTTAGGGTTAGCATTATGATTAGGATTAGGGTTAGGTAATGTTACAATTTAATTAGGGTTCAATTAGGGTTAGCATTCAATCAAGGTTATGTTTGAGGTTCAAATAAGGTTAGAGTTAGTAAATTAGGGTTAAGTTTCAATTAGAATTAGAGTTAGGGTTAGGGTTCTAAAATAAAGCTTGGAGTTAGGGTTAGGACTAAGGTTAGTGTCAGGATTAGGGTTAAATTAGGGTTTAGTTAAGGGTATGGTGCAATTAGGGTTAGGGTTATGATTTAATTAGGATTAGGATTTAATTAGGGTTAGGGTTCAACTAAGGTTAGGGTTATGGTTCAAATAAGGCTTACTTAATATTACTTTAGGTTTAGGTTGTAATTAGGGTTAAGGTTTAACTAGGGTTAGGGTTAAATTAGGGTCTAATTAGGGTTAGGGTGTAATTAAGTTAAGGTTAGGATTCAAATAGGGTTAGGGTTAAGGTTGGGGTTAGGCTCCAACTAGGGTTAGGGTTAAATCACAATCAAAGTTAGGATTCAACTAGGGTTAGTATTCACTTAGGGTTAGGGTAAAGGTTCTATGATAAAGATGGGGCTTAGGATTAGGGTTAGGGTTAGGGTTGGGATTCAAATGGGATTAGGGTCAAGGTTAGGATTCTGTGATAAAACTTAGGGTTAGGGTTACAATTGGGGTTCAAATAGGGTTTGTTGCGATGTGTGCACCCTCGGTCTCCTTGTGTTGTACAACACAATGCTTGGGTTTGTGACATGGCTTAACCGCCTTCCATGGATTCATTAACTCTGGAGGTTGTATCAGGCATTAATAGGTTGATCTTTTGGTGCAACGACAACCGTCTTTGCAACAATTGGTATCAAACCCTGGGTTATCTGTTTGAACCCCTCGCTTGCACTAAGGTGATTATTGCAAGGTGTACATCCTTGGTCTTCTTGTGTTGTGCAACGCAGTGCTTGGATTCATGACATGGCTTAACAACCTCTCATGGATTCATTAACTCTGGCAGTTGTATCAAGCATTAACAAGTCAATCTTTTGGTGCAACGACAACTGTCTTTGCAACAGGGTTAGGTTAAGGTTCAACTAGGGTTAGGATTCAATTAGGATTTACTTAAGATTAGGGTTATCATTATGGTTAGGATTATGATTAAGGTTTTAGGGTTAAATTTCTATAGTAAAGCTTAGATTTAGGGTTAGTGTTATGATTAGGATTAGGGTTAGGTAAGGGTTACAATTTAATTAGGATTTAATTAAGGTTAAATCAAGGTTATCATTCCATCAAGGTTATGTTTGAGGTTCAAATAAGGTTAGTGTTAGTTTTAGGGTTATGGTTCAATTAGGCTTAGAGTTAGGGTTAGGGTTCTAAAATAAAGCTTAGGGTTAGGGTTAAATTAGGGCTTAATTAAAGGTAGGGTGAAATTAGGGTTAGGGTTCAACTAAGGTTAGGGGTATGGTTCAAATAGGGTTCACTTAGGATTCATTTAGGTTTAGGTTTTAATTAAGGTTAAAGTTTAACTAGGGTTAGGGTTAAATTAGGGTCCAATTAGGGTTAGGGCACAATTAAGATTAGGGATACAATTAGGGTTCAATTAGGGTTAGGATGCAATTAAGGTTATGATTAAGTTTAGTGTTAGGATTAGGGTTTAATTAGGATCATGGTTAAATTAAGTTTTAGTTGGGGTTATAATGCAATTAGAGTTATTGCTAGAGTTGAAATAAGGTTATGAATCAATTAAGGTTTAATTAGAGTTTGATAATGGTTCTAGGATTAAGATTTAATTAGGGTTGGTGTTCAATTAGGGTTAGGTTTCAATTACAATTATGGTTATGGTTCAAGAAGGGTGAAGGTTAGTGTTAGGGTTAGGGTTAGGATTCAATTAGGGTTACAATTTAATTAGGATTAGGTTTCAATTAGGGTTAGTCTTCAACTAGGGTTATGGTTATGATTCAATGAGGGTTCACTTAGAATTCATTTAGAGTTAGGATTAAGTTAGGGTTCAGTTAAGGTTAGTGTTAAATTAGAGTTCAATCAGGGTTAAGATTCAATTAAGGTTAGGGTTCAATTACGGTTCACTAAAACTCATTTAGAGTTACATTTTAATTAGGGTTAAAATTAAAGTAGGGTTCAATTAAGATTAGGGTTAAATTAGGGTTCAGTTAAGGTCAAACTAGGGTTATAACTTAAATATGGTTATGATTCAATTAGGGTTAGAGTTTAATTAAGATTAGAATTAGGGTTCAATTAGGTTTAGGTATAGGGTTCAATTCAATTTACACTATAATTAGTGTTAGGAATCAATTAGGGTTAAATTTCAATTAGGATTACGATTCGAGTTCAATTAAGGTTAGCTATATGGTTCAATTATGGTTACTATTAGGGTTAGGGCTATGGTTAGGATTAGTTAAGGTTAGGGTTTAATTACTTGATTATGGAATTAGGGTTAGGGTTCAACTAGAGTTAGGGTTAAATTACAGTCAAAGTTAGGGTTCAACTAGGGTTATTATTCACTTAGGGTTAGGGTTAGGGTTCTATTACAAAGCTTGGGGTTAGGGTTAGGGTTAGGGTTGGGATTAAAATAGGATTAGGGTTAGGGTTAGGGTTAGGATTCTATGATAAAGCTTGGGGATCAAGTTATAGTTGGGGTTCAAATAGGGTTCCAATCAGGGTTAGGGTTAAGGTTCAATTAGGATTTAATTAAGATTAGGTTTATGGTTATGGTTAGGATTACAATTAAGATTAAGGTTAAATTTCTAGCATAGAGCTTAGGTTTAGGGTTGGCATTATGATTAGGATTAGGGTTACTAGGTAAGGGTTACAATTTAATTAGGGTTAAATCGAGGTTAGTATTCAATCGAGGTTATGTTTAAGGTTTAATTAAGGTTAGAGTTAGTTTTAGGGTTAGGGTTCAATTAGGCTTAGAGTTAGGGTTAGGGTTATAAAATAAAGCTTGGGGTTAGGGTTCATTTAAAGGTAGGGTGCAATTAGGATTAGGTTTATGATTCAATTAGGGTTAGTATTCAATTAGGACTAGGGCTTAATTAGGGTTAGGGTTCAACTAAGGTTAGGGTTATGGTTCAAATAGGGTTCACTTAGTATTCATTTAGGGTTAGGTTTTAATTAGGGTTAAGGTTAAATTAGGGTCTAATTAGGGTTAAGGTGCAATTAGGGTTAGGTTTCAATTAGGATAAAATTAGGGTTATAGTTAAGTTTAGTGTTAGGATTAGGGTTTAATTAGTGTCATAGTTAAATTAAGTTATGTTAGGGTTACAAAGCAATTAGGGTTAGGGTTAGGGTTCAAATAGGGCTACAACTCAATTAGGGTTTAATTAGGGTTCAATAAAGGTTAGGATTAGGATTCAATTAGGTTAGTGTTCGATTAGGGTTAGGGTTAAAGTAGGGTTATGGTTAGGGTTCAAATAGGGTGAGGGTTAGTGTTAGTGTTAAAGGGTTAGGATTCAATTAGGGTTATGGTTTAAATAGGGTTAGTGTTCAACTAGGGTTACAATTATGATTTAATTAGGGCTCACTTAGGATTTATTTAGGGTTAGGATTAAGTTAGGGTTCATTTAGGGTTAGGGTTAAATTAGAGTCCTTAAGGTTAGGATTTAATTAAACTTAAGGTGAACAATTAAGGTTTGCATTCAACTAAGGTTAGGATTACAATTCAATTAGGGTTTAATAGGATTTATTTAGGGTTACATTTTAATTAGGGTTAGGGTTATGGTTAAATTAAGATTCAATTAAGGTCAAACTAGGATTATATTTTAATTATGGTTATGATTCAATTAAGGTTATAGTTCAATTAGGATTATAATTATGGTTCTATTAGGTTTAGGTATAGGGTTCAATTTTAGGGTTACTATTAAGGTTAGGGTTAGGGTACTATTTTGAGTTAAGGTTAGGATTAAATTAAGGTTAAGGTTAGGGTTTAATTGAGGTTAGTGTTCAATTAGGTTTATGATTAGGGTCAAGGTTTATGTTTAGGTTAGTGCTCAAGTAGGGTTAGGATTAGGGTTAAGGTTAGGGTTCAATTAGGTCTGGGTTAGTGCTCAATTTGGGTTAGAGTTATAGCATAAAGCTTGGAGTTAGGGTTACAGTTGGGGTTCAAATAGGTTTATGATCAAGATTAGGTTTAGGGTTCAATTACAATTAGGATTCAATTAGAGTTAGGGTTATATTTAACGTTAAATTAGGGTAAGGTTTATAGTTAGGGTTCAATTAGGGTAATGGTTAGTGTTATAGTTAGAGTCCAATCCTAACTTTAACTATAACCCTAAACCTAAACCTAGTTGTAACACTAACCTCAAACCTAATTTAAACCTTAACAATAAACTTAGCCCTAATAGTAACCATAACCTTAACCCTAAACCTAATTATATATCTTACCATTAACCTAACCTTAACACTAATATTAACCTTAAAAATAACTCTAATCCTAACCCTAAACCTAACCCTAACCTTAACCCTAATGATAATCCTAACCCTAAACCTAACCATAATTTTATATCTAACCTTAACCCTAAACCTTACACTAACTGTAACCCTAGTTACCCTAATTCTATCGCTAACTATAATCTAAACCCTAATCATAACCCTAACCCTAACCTTAACCCTAATCATATGCTAACCCTAATTCAATCTTCATTTGTAATCCTATCCCTAACCCTAATTCTTACATGTTACACTATGAATGCTACTAGCATATATATGGGTGAGAGCAAGATCATGATGGGCTGAACAATGGTGATGTAAAAGAATGTGATTTGAATTAAGCAAAATCATGAAAATAATCTTTGACTTTTTACTTGGGTTGGTAAAAATGTCAATTGCTATGGTAAACACCAAAGCAAAATGGATATGCATTACTAATAGATATTTGCTTCTAAAAAATGGATATCCAATTTTTAAAAAGTGGATATATGTTCCTTGCAGAGAACGAATATTCATTATAAATATATTTATAATATATTAAATAAGATATAATATTATATATAATAATATATATTACATATAATATAATATATCTAATATGTTATTATATATTATATTACATAAATTATACTATTATATATTTAATATATGTAATATATTATTATATAGGTAGTATATAATAATTATTATATTATCATATATTATTATATATTATATAATAATAATAATGCATTGTATATTACCTATCATATACCAACTCCTTGCAAGCATCTAAGACTACAATCCCACATCTAGAGGAAAGCTAATTCAACAACAGATCTATTAGCCAACCATGGTGTACTTCAATTTGAACTCACTATCGCGAGTTCTTCATGCAACCCATGGCTAAATCTAGACAAGGTGATATCAGTAGATAGAAAGTAATAGTCTCATCATCCTCATTCAACGCCTCCTATTATTCAACTTTTTCGGAATAGGCTTGCCAAGCGGAACTCATCAAGAATTTCAAATCACATGAGAATCAAAACTAAATCCACCATAAGATACTTTCAATAATTTCTAATCATGAAGGTATCACATTTGCAAATAAATCAACTTCATCTTCTCATCTCTAAACCAAACTAGGATGGAGGACGAAGGCTCTAGTAGCTCTAACAGTTCTGCTCCAAGTACCCCACCTAAAGATATGTGTGCCCAAATCAAGAGACTTTTTCTAAAGATCTCGGACAATATGGTCATTGCAATCAACAAGATAGTGGGAACAAAGCGTTGGTCAGGTGGTCTTGTTCACGACACGAAGGTATACTATCAATCTTTAACCAATTGGATCCAGGGATCGGGTATACGAGAGTTGGAAGAAGTCTCGATGGTTGCACTTCTCAAGGAGGAGGAGATCTCTCAAGCTCTATAGGCCATTGAAGGTACTAATATCATTCCAAAGGTGGTAGAATAGCTAGTCTCTTCGACACCAACACAACAAAAAATAGGAAGAAAATAATCACAAAGGCATTGAAACTATACAAAGAGGGTGTTGGCAGGGGTAATATGGAAAATTTATTCTTTTATCAAAGTCATTATGTTGACCTGTTGGGCCCCAATCTATCCATCCAAGCTGTAGAGTTGGCTGAAAGAATATGTGCTCTAAAATCTAGGGCAGCAGCTATCCAACCCCGTAAATGCACCAGAGCATGGATATGCTACATCATGCCCATGCATGGAGAACGGTCAGTTTTGTACAATGGGCATATACTTCAACTCACAGTATTCTAGTTGTCTTTTGAATTGATTAATGTCACACGGTCAGATTTCAATTAATTTATTTTAACTTATTAAATAATTTATTTCAACTTATTTAAAACTTTATTTGAATTTATTTAAATAATGTATTTGAATTTATTCAATAATTTATTTGAATTTATTTATATAATTTATTTAAACTTATTTAAATAAATAAATAAATATATATATATATATATATATATATATATATATTTAAATTTAAATATTTTAAGCTGAAATGTTGTCGCGGGCTCCTGCAAGGTTCTCTCGCGCTGTGCGTGGGCGAAAGTCCTTGGATGAAGATGTTTGTGGATGGTGACCTCCTCCCGCTTGGTCTCAGCTTGAGTGACCTTCAATACCGGGTAATCAAGGGCACTCTAAGGGCTCTGTTTTATTTTCTTTTGGTTGTGATGCTCTGCGAAAATCTTCGGCATGCCCTGATTCGGATCTCCATGGCTCTGATCTGGCCAAGGAAGAAGCTCAGGTGGGTGTAGAGCAACCAAAATCGGGAGGGCTTGGCGAAAGCAAGGTAGGATCTCTTCACAGGAAGAAAATAAATTTCTGCCAATGACTGGGGCACCCATGGCATCCTTTGATGCCTCTGCAGAGACCTTATCTGGCCCAAATGAAGGGAGGCGACAATCAATCCATGGTCGTTCATACTTGATGGCAGTGAAAGGATCAGAAAATATGAACTGTGGACAGGAAAAAGCGACAACACATCTGGCCTGGGACTCTAAGGGACGGCTTGTGTCTTCCCCGGGGTTGGGGAGACAGGCAGCTGCTTGGCATCAATATCCACAAAAGAATTGGGGGATGAACAATGGCTGGATGGATAAATTTGGGGAGAAGGCCAATGAACATGGTGAACAAAAGGCTCCTATGACACTTCGTTGTGCTTCCTCTTCCCCAACAGTTTCCTTTGTGGGGGAGATTGCTGAGGAAGTGGCTGAAAATATATCTTATTTTACAAAGCAAGGGTTGGTTGGTAGATTTTGAGGGTTCTGGCCAAGCCTCACAGAGCTTCACGAATGGATTGCCGAATTCTGGAAACCTTTATTGAAGAGGAATGTAGAGATTTACCCCATGGCAAGGGGATTCTTCGTAGTGGTTTTTGAAGATAAAAAAGATTGAGACTTGGTTCTATATGAATACCAATAGAGTTGGAAGAATCAACATTTTGAAACCTTGGCACCCCTCCTTCAATCCTCTCATAGAATCTTTCAATCTAGCTCTAGTCTGGGTAAGTCTACCAAATCTTCCTCTTCAATTTTGGTGTGATGCATGCTTTGAAGCCATTGGCTATTCACTGGGGAAGTTTTTAGGGGTAGATAAGGGCTCTTCAAACTTTTTGCATACTACCTATGCTCACATACTAGTGGAGATAAACACAACCAAAGATCTCCCTGCCAGTGTGCTTTTGAAAATTGTGTGGATGGAATGGAATCAATTGCTTGACTATGAGGGATTACCTTTTCGGTGTCATCGATGTTTCAGAACTGGTCACATGGCTGCACACTGCTCAAAACCTTGGCATGAAATCCAAGCTACATGGTGGAAAGATGCCACCCCCCTCCATTACTCAGTGGAAAAGGATGGGTTGGATGGAGAGGTTGATGTGCCACCAAAAGTTGTTGATTTTTCCTTGGGCATGGATCCATCAAGCGACTCCCAAACAACTACAAAGGAAACATATACTTCCTCTACAACAGAGCTTGTTGGAGATACTCCTCCTCCTAGAAAAGCCCCAAAGAAAAGCAGCAGGGATCAAATTGGGAATCTTACTAATTCAGAGGCCTTGGTAGAAGCTCAACAAGAAGGTCATCATAGGGTAAAAGATGGCAATTCAAGAATAACTTCCCCAAAGGGAATCCAAATTACTAGAGGGAGTGTAGAGGATTTGGGTAAAGGCGCATCAGGGGAAATTTGGACAAAGGTACAAAGGAAAAAGAAGAAGTACGAGGCGAAATGTAACAAACAGTACGAAACTCACTTGATAGTTGGTAAAATGGGGCAAGAAGCAATGGCGGGGATGAGGTCCCCCAAATGTGGCCTCATTGGTTCATAGCTCCAGTCAAAAGCGGTGGATGCTGCCCCTTAGCAGTAATGCAATACAAGGTGTTGCCCCATATCGCAGTTATTTAACTATCAAAATAAATAAATAAATAAATAATTTAAACTTATTTAAATAGATAAATTATTTAAATAAGTTTAAATAATTTATCTATTTAAATAAGTTTTAATAAACGTATTTATTTAAATAAGTTTTAATAAACTTATTTATTTAAATAATTTTTAATAAATTAAACTATTTAAACTAAGTTTAAATAGTTTATTTAAGCTAAGTTTAAATAGTTTATTTAAGCTAAGTTTAAATTGTTTATTTAAGCTAAGTTTAAATTGTTTATTTACACTTATTTAAATAATTTATTTTACTAGATTTGCTTATGTATACACCTAAAATCGGTCATGACATCTAATTAATTAAATACTAGTTATTTAATTAATATTCAGCTATGTATAAATAAATTCTCAATTTATTTATATTGTTCATATTTTCTAATTCTTCAAATCTAAAAATCATATTCTTTTAATTTAATTAAATAAACAAATTTCATAAGCTTGTTTTATTTAATTAAATTTCACTAATCATGGATTAGGAATTCAAGCACATGTCTACAACTTTTTATGCCACCTCACCAAGGTCACATGAAATTAAATAATTTTAATTTTTAAATTAGAATTATTTTCAAACACATGGCTTATTCCTCACACAATTCTTCAACCAATTTTCAAACACATGGTCTCTTCTTCCCACACTTTATTCTTCCATCCATTTGGCATGTTGTCTTTGGTCAAGAGGACACCTTGATTCTCTCCATCTCTATCGTTCATTCTTGTTGTTCAAATCTAGACCGTCGATCGTTGCCACATCACAAGATGTTTGGAAAAGCCTATAAATACAACCCTTTCCCATTGTATTTTGCATCCACATTTGAGTAGAATTATCATGCAGGAATATCATTTGAGCATTGGAGCATTTTGGAGTCTCATAGTTACATTTCATATCATGTTTTGCATCATAGTTAGATCTTAGAATCACACTTTGCTTCATAGTTGCATTTTATGTCATCCTTTGCATCATAGTTGCATTTTAGATTAGCATATTCATAGTTAGAATTTGAGCATATGTAGAATCATCCTAGCTCCATACCATAGTATCTACCTCAAACAATGTAACATCATCATCCATTCATTATAGTATCCATTACCATTTTCATCACATAGTTTTATGTAGGTATTTAATTGGCTTGCATGTTGAATATTATCTCATTTCTCAAGTTGTCATTTTAACAACCGTAGTGCACATAGAAATTTGAGGACCAAATGGCTTAATAAATCCTTGAGAATAGAGGACAATGAGACGTTCTTAAAAGATTTGTTTAACTGCAAAATAGAGTAGTTTACGTGATTCAAATCTTTGATATAATTCGTTTCATTAAGGTTTGTGTTGATTTACTAACAATTCCCACATTTCACACACACACAAAATGGTGCCCATCGTGGGGCCATTCCCCATTTCTAACATTTTTTTGGAAAAGTTCGTGTAAATAGGTTGGATGTGACATTTTAGCGCAATCATGAGTTCTTTTGGCACATACAATAAATCTTTCGGCACATCCATGGAATCTTCTAGCGCATTCGGTGTCTGTTTTGGCACATCTGATACTTGTTTCAGCACATCCATCAAATCTTTTAGCACATACAGGGAGTGTTTTAGCGCATTCAGTCTTTTTTTACTACATTCAGTCTCTATTTTAGTGCATTGAACAGTTCTTTTAGCGCATAGAGTAATTTTTTTAGTGCATTGGGTAGTTCTTGTAGCGCATTGATGTTTTAGCGCATACGATGATTGTTTTAGCGCATTGGGTTAAAATTATAAAATCCAAGAAATAATTTGTGTTTTCTGCTTGTATGTACTTTTATACGCTGGTCAAAGAAAAATTTATCAAACTACTGATGATTTATACAGGGGTTGGAGCTATTTAAATGCTTTATTTTGCTTAAGATAAGCATCTAGATTAAATAGAAAGTATAAATAACACCATGTCTTTCATGGTTGATGAATGGTAGGCATATGCTCTCCCCTTAACTGGGTGACCAAAAAGCCAGACCCATTCACTTTTGTTTTATCCTTAGAGGGCCTGCTTGTGGGAAAAGGTAATCACCCAAGGGAACGACACAACCAGTAACACACTAAAGCCAAGCGACTTCCAACCGGGATATAAATGTGGGTACTCAAGGAAAGTTCAAGTATCACGAGGATTGTTCTGACAAGAAGGGCAACAATGGTCTCTTGCCGCATGGATGATCCCCCATGAATGAAATGCCTATACTAGAACCCTTTGTTGTAGCAAGGCCAAAATCCTTAATCTATTTCTTGATGCAAGAACGGTCATTTTGAAGCCGTCCCACATTCTTGTAGCTTTTAGTAGAGATGAGAAATATGCCATGGGAGATTCATGGCTATTGATGCTTGGATGCCCCATAGAAGTGAGTGTCATGGAGGGGATTTAGTGGGGTCAAACATCTAATCATCCGCTATAAGTAAGCGCAGCTAGAGTAAAATCCAAGTGGGAATTCAACAAATACAGTCCTACACAGCCTAAGTTGTGCATGCTTGATGTGTCTTTACCAATGTGTTCTTGAACTAGCTTCAAACAGAAACATCACATGTTGAAAGTGAAAACCTTGATTCAGAAAAAAAAACATTCATTGAAACAACCAAGTCTCTAACTAGAAAATCTGAAAAATCAAACAAATTTCCAACAAACTGTGTCATTTTCCTAGTTTAGCGCATTTGCTGCATCTTCTAGCACATCGGTGAAATATTTTAGCACATCCAACTGCTGTTATAGCACATCTGTGCAAAAATCTGGCACATATGTCATCTATTCTAGTGCATACAATCAATCTTTTAGCACATCTGTACATTTTTCCAGCACATTTACCCTCTATTATAGCACATTCGTGCAGTACTTTGGTGCATTGATCCTTTATTTTAGCGTGCATTCAGGCAATTTTATAGCGCATATGTGCAATTTTCTGGTGCATCTATCCTTTATTTTAGAGAATTTTTCAAATATTTTAGCGCATCTGAGCTCTATTTTAGCACATCCATTAAATGCAAAAACCTGAAAATTAAACTTGTCCCTTGTTTCACAGTTTGAACTAAAATTTCAGAATTTTGTCAAGTCCAAAATCATTCCTTAGGTACCTTAGAGTCTAACCTTATTAAAATTGACCTCTACAAGTGGAATTCTCCAATCTAAACCAATATCTAACATCTCAAAGTGCCAAAACCATCAAACTTATCACACCTTTGATTATTAAGCCTAGTTTCATCATCAGGATTTATCATCCTCTCATCATGAAATGAAGCTATATAGTCAAATCAAACTTAGTCTCATTAGAATTTGTTATTCTATTTGACTTAGTTGTAATCCTTGGTACTCTTCCAAACTTAGATCAAAGTTTAGTCAAAACTATAACACTTGTATTCTCGTTCAAACAAGGTTACAAAAGCAAATACTCAAGGAAAAAGGACTTGAAAATCAAAACATTTAAGATCCAAACCTTGGAACTCCAACCATTGAAACTCCAATCATTGAGACTCAAAACACCGAAACTCAAAATAGTGAAATGCAAAAGACCATGGCGGAGGTTGAAGAGAATCTTTTCCATGGACTCAACAACACTGAAGGGGAAGAAATAACTAAGGAAGATATCCAACATGTTGAACAAGACCCCAACTTCTACAAATTCTTAGAAAATATTTTTGAAAGAAATGGGGAAAAGTACCTCCTTATGCTAGCTAAACAAATTACCCGAAGACTTTGATGTGAATCAATTGAAAGCACCTCCAAAACAACCCGAAAAATAAACCGAACAAGTGGTTTCCCTAACTCACCAAATGAAGAACCTTCAACAAAAATTTCTCGAAATGCAAAGAGGAACCTCAAAATGATACTTGATCCAAGACATTTTTCCATATCCGTTTGATCAAAGTATCCACATGATCCCCTTTCCAAAACATTGCGAATTCCAAAAATATGACAAATACAATGGAAAAACCTATCCGATAGACCATGTGAGGGAATTTAGAACCATGAGTCTTGAATTTGCATATGAGGAAACATACTTAATGGGATTATTCCCACGAAGTCTAGGTGGACAATGTTTTGAATGATTCTCCAAACTCACCCCACCAATTAACACCTTTTAGGAATTGGTCAACAAGTTCATCACCCAATATTCTTACAATATTCAATATGACATTACCATGAAAGATCTTTGTAACTTGAAACAAAACAAGGGTGAATCGTTCCTTGTATTCTTGCAAAAATGGAGAAGGTTATTTGCACGATATTCTTGTCTTGTACCCGAAAAGGAAAAGATAGAAATCTTTATTGACAACCTCAATGATTATATGAGTTGTAGATTGGAATTGCAATGTCCCCAAACCTTCAAAAAATTGATTGAAAACGGGATTAAAATTGAAGAGGCTTTGGTCAAGAGAGGAGTCATCAAAATATACAATGAAAACAACTCATCGAAATCCTCCAACAATTACAATAGTGGTGACAAACCAAATTTTTGGCAATGAAACAAGAATGTGGGAACTAACGATGGTGAATTGAAAACCAAAATACAAAACCTATATTCAACTTAACTGCCATTGCCACCAAAAATAATTAGAACAACAACCCACCCAACAACCAAAACAACAACCAAAATGTCACCCAAAGCAACAATCAAAGTAATGTTGGATCTAGAACACCATCATATCAGACATCCTAAAATCGAAGGAGGTTCACCCCTTTAGGACAATCATCAGAATCAGCATTGAAGGAACTTCTCAAAGCTAAAGTCATAATGTTACCAGAGGAAAGAAATTAAGAACCACAAGTTAAGCCTCCATGGTGGAAAGATGCTCATTTATGTGACTTTCATCACAACAAAGGACATAAAACCAATGACTGCATGCAATTGAATCACTTGATACAAGATTTAATTGACAACAAAATGATATTTGTAGAAGGACCCCAAACCAACAATGATCATGGAGCATTCAAGAACCCTCTACCAAACTACGAAAAAGGGGAATCTTCTTCTTCAAATACCAAAGGAAAAACATAAACTATGCCTATGACACCACCATTCTGCACATTGAAGTGGTTGATGATCAAACCCATGACAAATCAGATCTTATTACAAATGATAACTCAACAAACGATAACACCATTAAACATGAACAAAACATCATTGCAATTGAAAATCAACACCATGATGTCAACACTACCTCACATCAAATCAATGTTATCAAAATCAAAGAGAAACAAGACAACAAACCTATCAATGCGATCACACGAGGACAAGCCAAGGTAACATTGAAAGGAGCTACCCCTTCTACATTCAAATCAATTACTGCTATACTTGCATCCCAATATAACATAGTTGATCAGTTGCAGAAGATACCCGCACAAATATCCATATTATAACTTCTCAAGATTTCACCTACTCACAAGGAAATCTTGGAACAAGCTCTAGTCTCCACCATGGTACCAAAGAATCTAGAGGTTTGCCAATTTCAGACTATGGTGGGACACTTGACTGCACCATACTGCTTATAATTTTCTGAACATGATGATGTATTTGTTAACCATCCACACAATGTTTCCCTTCACATTGAGGTCTTAATCTGCAAGCATCGCGTTAAACGTGTTATAATAGATGGAGGAGCTGGCCTAAATATCTATACTTTGAAACTTGTCCATGCATTGGGCTATTCAGAAAATGCTATTGATCCTAGGAGGAAAATCAAAATAAAAGCATATGATGACGAGGAAAGATCTTCACAAGGGTTGATAGTGCTACCTATTCAAGTGGGACCAGTTGTCAGAGATATAGTACATGCCAAGTGTTAGAAAAAGAGTTAACCTACAACATACACTTAGGAAGGCCTTGGATTCATGACATGCAAGTAGTGCCATCCACATATTACCAATGTTTGAAGTTCTCGTTCAATGGGCAAGAAATCACTATTGTAGTTGACTCAAACAACCCCCAATATTATAACAGGGTGATCCCACAATAGTGGTTTACAATTTTTGGCCAAACTGGACACTGAAATTATTTTTTAAAACTAAATCTTCACATTCGGGCACCTATAGCGGCTAAACCGTGAAGAATTTGAAGATGATGCAAACTAGAGTCTCGTCACATTTTGTCTGCAGATTCTAAAAATATTTTTTTCAAAATTTTTGGAATCAGATCCCACTTCTTTTTCCATCTCCCACGAAAACTAGTTTTTCAAAAACAACATTTTTAAAAAGTGGACCAAGTATAACACATAACTTTTTTCCATGAAGGATAAAATTCTAATTCTTTCAATTTAGATTTATAACTCCGATATCTAGTGCTTCCACTTGGTTAGATAGTTTTTTATTGAATATTTTTTCTTTAATCAAGTTTCAAAGTCAAACCAATTACAATTCAGACATAGCGCGACCGTATAACACATAACTTTTTTTGTATATATCGAAATTCAAATTTGTTTTTTCTATTGGATCAAGTACTTCAATATCTGGTGCACTCATTTTTTTATTTTTTTTTTTGATAATCTGCTATTTTTCCACATGTACAGAACAAAGACCTTCATTTTCGATGAAAAACCTATGTTTAATAAAACTAAAATATCAAATACATAATAAAACCAAAACATATTAAAATTATATTCGTTGGATAGCTTGTTCGAGGACTACCGATTCCAGTTGGGTTTTTGAATATTCCTCCATTTTCATCCTCAAACTGAGCTCGAAGTGCCAAAATTCAAGTTTTTTTTTGTCTCAGGTGAGATGAGGAATAAAGGTGGTTTGAACGAACCCCTAGGGGTTCGAGCAAACCACTAGGGGTTCGCTCAAACCAGGGTTCATTCGAACCCCCCTTTTATAAGGTGTTTTGATGGATTTTTTGGCAGGAAAGTATTAAGAGGGTTTGGCCGAACCTAGTTTCTACCAAACCCCTAATTGGTTCGGTTGAACCAATAGGTTCGTACGAACCCCTAAAATCAAGTTTTTTTCCATGCATTCATTTTTTGTGAGTTTTCCTTCCTCACTTCAATTTTAAACCACTATTGTGGCTTCACCCAACACCCTCAAGACAACCCAAGATGCTTTTGTACCACACAACAGGGAAGCTCCAACTCAGGGTTCATCAAATGATGGGAAACAACTAAATTCCTTGTCACAGTGGGTGGAGAAAAGGGACCAGTCAAAGGATAAGGATATTGGTAATGCCAATCTCTCAAGTAAAGAAAATACATCAAATCTTACTCCACAAAATTAGTAAATTCAATTGGACTCCTTATCAAAACAAGTTTCCAAGATCCAATTGAAAGACAAGGGCATGGGGGAATACTCATTTGAGCAATCCTTATGTTTATCACAACTTTCATATTCTCCAAAGTCATATGGGAAACCATCAACATCTAGACAACAATCATCACAACCCGCCACACTCTTTGATGGCACCTTTGTGAGAGTAGGCACATTAGTGGATGAGTCAAACGACAAATAGGTTTTAAATTGATTATACAAAGACAAAGAATTATCACAAGCATCCACCTCAAGTGTGCAAATAGAGTAGTATGGAAAAGGAAAGACACTATTGGAAAAGATGGGATATGAGGGAAAAGGTCCTATTGGTAAAAGGAAAGAAGGCATCATAGAACCGATACAGCCTATCACAATGCAAGCCAAGGATAAAACAAGATTGGGGTATAGAGAAGAATCAAGAGAAGAAACTAGACAACAAGTTGTTGAAAGAATCCTACAACTACAAGCTATGATGATCACAAAACTGATTCAAATGAATATGAGTGGGATTCGCTATCTGAAGAGTCTTGTCATGATAAATAAATTGATGTGGTACAAAAGTATACACCTATATGTGAGGAGGGTCAAAGTTCAAGTTATAGACCACTCAAAATAGAATCACAACATATTAATTACTCTAGTGAAGATGATCAGACTCGAAGCAAAATGGATAGTTCAGAGGAGAGTTACCTTATAGACATTGATTTCGCTATTGGACAATCTGAAGACATTACCATCGGGACCCTTATTGCCTCTAAATTTAGCCAATCCAACGACTTCTTACTCCTAGTACATCCCGAAATCATAGATTGGGATCAAACTGAGTCGTCGTACATCCCCATATTTTCAAATGATGAGGCCATTGTCAATTTCCTTTGTTCCACCAATCCTGAAATAGATTCCACCATTGAACATCGTAATGAAGCTTCCAACCAGGAGAGTGTCAAATTTTCCAGCTGCAAAATGAATAATACATGAAATAGATCTGATGGTGAAAACCATTCAATGGCATCCCTCAATCCATTATCATTGACAATGGTAGACCTTTCAAAAATTAGGACGCTTGTGAGAGGTTTAACATCCAACATCAGTTTTCTACACCATATTATCCTCAAGGAAATGACCAAGCAGAGGCCTCAAACAAAACTATACTAAAAATCTTGAAAAAAACTGTCAATGATGTTGGACGTGACTGGCATGTTCAATTGAACCCTGCTTTGTGGGCTTATCGAACCAGCATCCATACCCCACAGGAGCTACACCCTATGCTCTAGTATATAGATCAAAAGTCATTCTACCTATTGAGGTTGAGCTACCATCACTCTATCTGTCACTAAAAGGGATCATTTCAGATGAGGATTACAAACTGTCTAGGTTACAAGAATTGGAACTCTTGGATTAACATCATCAGCATGCAGTGGATCACCTGAAATCATATCAACATAGGATATCCAGAAGCTATAATCACAGAGTGAAACCTAGAACATTTCAGGTTGGTGACTTAGTCTTGAAAGAGAATCCCCGTAATCAACAAGATCGAGAGAAGGGGAAATTTGAAACAAACTATCTAGGTCCCTTTGTCATTGTCTCAATATTTTGATCAGGAGCATATCAGTTGTCCACACCATAAGAGGATTTGTTTGATGAACCCCTCAGTAGCCTACATCTCAAGAAATTCTACACCTAACTCATCCAGTGCATTAGAAAAAGTCCTGGAAAAATACCAAAAACATCAGAAAATGTCCTAAAACAAATGGTTTCCTTGATGAAAACCTGGAAAAAAGGCATCTTGGTAACAACAAAAACATCAAAAACATCAAAAATCCAAAAAAATAAGAAAAATACAAAAATACAAAAAAGTGAAAAATAAAAAAATCTAAAAAAGTGCAATAAAAACAAGTAGTGAAAACCTGGCAACAGGTGCTATTTGTGATAGGTTAGATTTTGCATCTATTTGAGCATGTTGACCATTCACTTTCACCATTCACTTTAGCCATTCATCTGCCTATCATCAGAAAGCATCATGTACATTTTCTGGTATTGTGGTCGTGTCTCACCCTAGACTGGGGGAAAAATCCTAAACTCACGGGGGGCAATAAACTTTGAGCTTGAACCAACAGAAAAACAACAATAGTACAACACAACCAAAAATAATGATCATAGTGCAACTCAACATTGAACATCAATCACCATCAGAAACACATCAAGCATCGAAATCAAAACAGCCAAATCAAACCAAAAGCAAAATTCAAATGGATGATGTTGCTTCTAAATCATGGGTTTATCACATTAAACATGAATGTTCAATTGTAATACTTTGATTTTTGTTATCATATCTATGGAGCCCCTCGATGATGTATTGAACTAGAGGAACTGGGAAGGAGTATAATTGTTTTTTGTCTGTTGTTTGTGAGTTGATCATTATTACTATGCAAATTGTCGCGGGACATGCTCTACAAAGTATCACTAATGACATTCTGAATTTGCAAAGGAAAACAATTAACTCTTGTCTATTTACACAAGCAATACTCAGGTCATCTCGGTTAATTATATACTTAGATGCTTGTGTTAACTTGCACTATCAAACATCATGAAAGTAGTACTTAGGTCATCATGGTCTAAATATGCCATCGATGCTTGTACTCACTTTCAACATTTTAAAGGCCCAATGATGATAAAAAGCACAACAAATCGGCTATTACGAATGACAATTTTTTCATATGAGATTTGCATGGTTAGAGTAGATTGCATCCATGTTAGTTTACATATGTATTTATGGGATTTCCAAAGCTGCAACAATGATGTTATCTTTTGCACTAATAGATTGAGTACACTTGACATTACCAAAAACACATCAGTTGCATCATCATGTGCATACATTTGAAAACATTATCACATCATTCATCCATCCATGCATCACATCATAATATTTGCATCAAAAAACACAAAAGGACGTGCATCACATCTCATTTACATAATCAAAATCATTTCATATAGTTGCATTAAGAAAGTGGTTTACTAAGCTTAAATGAGTGAGTCTCTTCAGATTTCCAAAAGAATTGGGAAATATGTCAGGTTTTGTGAAGGTTAACTTAACAAAGAATCAACTAATGACAACCTTCCCACGACTCTTGGAAGTTGGATAGATTCACTCATTTAAGCTTAAAACCCTAGAAGTTTCGAAGCATTACAAATTCAGTTAAGCATAATCATTTGCATCACATAACCATATCATTGCAAAACATCATACATCATTTATATAATCATTACATCTCATTATTATTGCATCCATACATAATCAATATGAACATCACATATCATCACATCTCATTGGCATAATCAAATCCATCTCACATAGTATAAAATATCATTTGTATAAATCCATAAAGCATATCACATGATCACACATTATCATATCATCCTTGCATACATCACATAATCATCACATAGCATAAAACATCATTTGCATAAAACCATAATGCATATAGGATCATCCATCATCATCACATAAACATCATAATCAGATAGAATTAGGTACCATTGTACGATCATTTCATATAACATTCATCCATTCATTGCATTATTTATTTGCATCAGAAAAGAACAAAAACATCAAATAAATCACATATCATTGGCATAATAAAATCCATCCCATGCATCATATAGGCATCATTCATAAATCATCATAGAATCATAACACATTAGTTACATCATCATTTGCATCCATAGCATATCATCTCATCAAGATCATCATCATAAACATTGAAATTAAATACATCCATAGCATATAATCATCATAACATAGAAATTAAATGCATCCATAGCATATCATCATCAGAAAATGGAAATTAAATGCATCAAAGCCATCCACCATCATATAACATCATATAAACACATAGATCATAATCATCGCCGCATATCATATAACCTCAAAATCATAATGTCAAAGTGTACAAGGATATCCAAAGGTATAAAGAGATACATCAATATCAAAAATGGCAGTGTATCATAAATTCTAACAACAAGAGAATATCATGAATGTCTCAACTGAATAAAGAGTGTATACATGTCCAGAAATACATCAGAAAATCATAAACTAGAGCTATGTCCTGCTCCCCCCAGATGGTGTTGGCATTCTAGGACCAGTACCTCCCCCTCCTCCTGACAACCATGCACCAGGATCTTTCTAATCTCCAAGCAATGGTTGTGTAACACCCACACTAATAGTCTGAGACTGAGACCTGCCAGACCAAGACTGTGCAAAGCTCTCCCGTTGCTATGGAGGAACCACATCATGATATCATCCCTTGTAGAACTTTGCCTCCTGAGCGGTGCGATGAATCTCTCTGAAATAATCTAATGTACCCACAGCCACTACAACCTATTGTAGCCTATCAATAATGGCCTCGGCCTGCTCCGCCCACCGTCTCAAGGCATCCCTCTCAGTAGTCAATATGGAAATCTACCCCTGTACTTGTCCCTGCACCTATCCCTACATCTGGGCCTGTATTTGTGCAAGTTGTCCCTGCACTTGTGGCACCTGCTACCTAACAACATCTCTCTTAGTCGTCAGAGTCTACACCTACCCCTATGCCTATGTACGAAGATCCTGTACCTACTCTAACTGTCCCTACAATGTCTGAACCTGCACCCGTAACACAACAATTTGCATTTACTACTACCGAGATGGCAATTGAATCTATACCTACTGTTGTGACGGGGCCACTAATGATCGCCTCTTGTGAGGAACTCTCATCTCTCTGACATCAGGACCTGGCCCTCCTCCTCCATCGCCTCCATCATCACCCCCATCACTCTCCTCTCCATCTCCATCACCATCATCACTACTCTCCTCCTCCTTCAACTCCTCCTCACCTTGCTCCTCCTCCTCCTCCTCTCTCCACCGCTTCCACCCATGACCTCCTTCCTCCCCCTCCGTTAACAATGGTGCAAGCTCATTTGGAATCGTGATTCATGGGAAAAAAATGCGTAAGCATATACATGGCATAATCCTCTGATATCAGCGCATCGGTGATCTTTGGATGCACCTCCCAAATGATGGCCAGTAATTCCTGATAGTGCTCAATAGCTACATCATAAGACAAACACGACCCCCACTCTATCGCATCCTGTCGCCACCATGCATAATGGGATACCCCCTGGGGCATGGCCTGAACCTGACCATACTGTCTCAAAAAACTCAGTAGCATGAATCTCTCAATGATGAAGCGAGCCTGACCAATCAGATACATTGACTGAAACAAATACAACATCTCTGTGTCATCCTCGGGCCACTGATCACAATCAACATATGGCCACCGTACCACCACCTCCAGATCATCCAACGCCCTCCTCCAATACTTGAACTTGCCCAGCCTAGACTGTGCAAATCGACCTGCATAGATGTGAACATGGCCTTAGGGCTGGCCTCTATCTGTCTCCCATGGGTCGACTGACTGCTATATGCTGCCAAGCCCAGACCTCGAGCAATGTGACCCCTATGGATAGACTGGCCCCTCAAAGGTAGACCACCTGGTGCAGATCATGGTAAATATGGGCTAGCATACAACAACCCCATGCATATCTCATCCCATGCAAAATCATAACCTCTAAGATCTTGCCCCATCCAATCGAGAGTCCCTTTGACCTATGGTCAAGACAAAGGAACCCTCCAATGAAACCAACTAATACAGACGAAAAAGTAGTGTATGCATTGACCATGTCCCTCCACGGAATATTGTAACCACTGATCGTATCATTCTGAAATACCCAATGCAACACATTAGTCCCACCTGCTCATGTGCATCATATATAACAAGCTCTCCCACTACAGGAATCCACAAAATCTGGTATACATCCTCAGGAGTCACCATGATCTCACCAGTGCGCAAATGGAAAGTGTTATGCTCACTATGCCATCTCTTAGCTAAGGATAACAATAACCCCCTATTGATCCTGATCTGGGGCATATCGATGAGAGATGACAACCCACATCGTGTAATAATGGTTGTCTCAGGCTGTGTCAAATGATGAATCATATCCCAAGTCCTTAGGAACCGCTCTCTGATCTGTAAACTAGTCAAAGGCTCCTATCATCACAAAATTGTAAGTCATTCCATCAATCAACCAACATCAACTAACATCAATCAATCAATCCAAATCAATCAACCTATCAATCTAATCAGCTCTGGTGAGACTTTGATCAAATCTCATGAGCATCAATCTATCATTCAACCTCGCCTATCATAAGGTGTATCAAATCAATTAACTCAACCCCGTCTATCATGAGGTTTATCAAATCAATCAAATCAACCTCGCCTATCATGAGGTTTATCAAATCAACCAAATCAACCTTTCCTATCATGAGGTTTATCAAATCAATCAACATATAATTGATCCTCGCCTATCATGAGGTCAATTATCATCATCCTATCATTGAATCTCACCTATCATGAGATCGATGGACATCTAACTTATCAAAATCATCAATCATCATCAACACAACGGCTGACGTGATCAAACATCATCAAAATCAAGGAGTCTCAACAAGAAAATCATCAAACTTCACCAATGTACTAGAATATTATTTTTGTGTTAAAAAAACTTATGTGCTAGAAAAATCCATCAATGTGCTAAAACAAACCTTCAATGCGTTGAATTACTCTATGCGCTGGAACATTTCACCGATGCACCAGAACAGAGTCCCGATGTGCTATTCCATTTAATCAATGTGCTAATCTAATTTCCCTATGCGCTAGACTATTATATGGGCTAAAATAGTTCATGATTGCACTACTTTGGGTCACCTATGCACTAATTCATTTATCCTATGTGCTACATCAGTAACCCTATGCGCTAGACTAGTCAATGTGCTATAACAGTCTATGTATGCACTATTTCAGCCTCCTAACACGCTAAAACATTTTAAAACTGAATTCAAACGAAAAAGGGAGGGAAAAACATAATGCATGAAATATGAGGCGATTTTCGGGGTACTCACCAGAGGTTCGTACGCTGATGTGTGGTTGTGCCACCTGAATCGCTCGAACCGGTGCGTGTGGTAAGGGATCACCATTCTGCTCCAAGTTTGTTCAATCACTCTCACTCATAAAGTTTTCAAATTGAAAAATGCACAAATGACCTTTCTAATCAACTTTTTAACCTTTTAAAGGTTAATTAAGTGGCATTTTATGGGGTTGTTTTATTTTTATTTTTATTTTTCAAAGAGGCCTTAACTAATCAGATTATCACCTACTAATTTCTACATCATTTTTTTAGGAGATAAATCATTTTTGAAGCATAAAATTTTGAGATCATTATCAAATCATCGAAAAATCATCAAAAATTTCAAAAATTCCCAAAATTCATTGATTTATCTCATGAGGGGACATATATCCATCAATATTTGAATATCAACATCTGGGGCATCAAAAAAAATAAAATTCGGCATTAGTATCAAAAAATTTCTTTGAAGCAATGTGTAATGCCCCGCCACGCAACCCTAGAGGAAGTTGCAATTTACTACTCAAATGTACTATTTTTTTTTGTTTAAGTAAAAAGAACATGAAAGATCACTATCCATTGCCAACAACCTCTAAGGTTACGAGACTGAGATTACTTAAAATTCAATCAAGAAACATGAATTAAAACATCACATTTAATTACTTAACAAATTAAACACTCATACATTCCATACATGATAAAATTAAATCAAAGACATAAGAATTCTACATGATCCCAATAATACACTTTACAATATGGTTACAACACTCATTCCCTGAATGAGTCACTTCCAAAATAAAAGGTTACAATTTACAACTTCCACCTTGATACAAAGAGGGGTATTAAATTACATTTATAACTGAAAGAATAAAGCATGAAGGACTGGATCCCATGAGCTCTCCAACTAGAAATCCCGTCCACACGAACAAAAAGCCAACCCAACGGATTAAGGTGCACGTTCCACCCAACCATGTGATACCCAAAGGCTCACCCCCCATGCTAGGAGATAGTAACAAGGAATTCCTAGGTAAGACCATCCACCACTAGACATAGGATAACTACCACTGACACAACTAGTCACATGAACCATACAACCATAAGAATAACACAAGTACAACTCCAACAATCACTAACATAGGTCACATTGCTTCCAGAAATAAAGTAGATCAAGTATGATAAGAAGACCATACACATAAAACCAAATACCAACTGTTGTCGTAGAAAGAGTGTCATCACACAGCTCATCATGGGATATCCTCTAGGAATCTTCCTAGGCTCCGGACCCCACTATGGGTTGTCCTAGTGGCCTCTACTGAATCCCGGCACCCATGCTCACTCATGCGGAATCAAATACCTCTAGTAAGGACAAGATAGATGACCTTGCCATTCCAACCCTTCCCGTCTCATCCCAAGTCTATACAAGCCCTTGCGTCTATGAGTGAGGCTCAATTATCTTAATTAGTGTGAAATACTACTTAACATCTAAGTACATTGATTTAGTTTTCACTTGATTAAACCACCTCTGAAGGTTTCCTAGTTTACCTCTTTGGGCTCTGGCCCCTAACAAAAGTGACTCTTCTACTTGACAACATACCAAACAAAACCAATCACCAAGAGAATCCCAAGTGGATACCAATACGATAAAACCACTCCAACTCTAGGAGGAACACATAAATAAAACTCACTCCAAACACTGGAGGCAACAAAGGTCAAAAACCCTCTCCAAACACTGGAGGCAACAAAACACATAATTCACTCCTTCCAAAGGAGGCGCAAACCACATAAACCACTTTTAATCCAAGGAGACACAAACTATCCCCGTTCATGAAAACCAAGTAAAACAACAGAATACGGCTATACACATTACCCAAAACAAACTCAAGGTTGACTAACTCTTTATGACACCCACGAAATTAAAAGAAACCCAATCTGGAAGACTTCAGAACATTTACTCTATTTTCATGAACCTCGAGAAAGAACAAATCAACACTAAAAAGCACTTCGAGCAATTAAATAAGCTACAGTTAGGATTTCCTAAATCCAGTCAATCTCAGTTTCCATTACTTGCATCTATCCAATCAAATATACTCAATTCATTTCACGACGTTTGAAGTAATTAAGCACCAATCATTTACTCTAAGTTTCGCAATTAAATTCCATAATCAAAATTACTTGATAAATAAAATATTTAGATAAAATAGAATTAATCTTTATTTCAACTTAGAATAAATTAATCAATTAAAACTCATCTATAAAGGATACAATCTACACTAAAAAAATATATATACCTAAAAGCATATACACAATATATATACTATTATATATTTATATATTTAAAACTCCAAATCTCAGTTCAACACCATAAAAATAATTTATTTAAAATATATAAAATATACATTATATACACATATACACACTAAATGTGTATAATATATATACATAAGTATATATATATTATATATATAAATAAACTATTATAAAATAATTATTATTTAAATATTAAATAATATTATATGTATATACCTATAACATATATTTATATTTATATATAATATATATTATATATTATATATATAATATAAATATATATTATTATATACCATATAATAATTAAATAATATTAAAAATAAAAAACAAATTAAAATTTTAAATAAAACACAAACCCCATAAGGGGCACGGGCCCCTCCCATATGGGGAAGGGCGCTCCAGCGCAGCCTCCCCCATACGAGGGGTGCTATGTGGGCAGGCAGCGACGCTGCTTCCACATAGCGCCTCCCACTAGGGGGGTGCTGTGTGGGAGCAGTGCCTCCCTGAGAGGCCCTGTGGGGGGTGCAGGGCTACGACCCTCCCCTCCACGCCTAAAATAATTTTATTTTTTTTATTTAAAACAAAAAAAAAACTGCCAGAGACAGAGAGACAGAGAAGAACAAGAATCCCTGTTATAGGAAATTTCCTATATAAAATATATTTTTTTGAAACAGAATTTTCTCCAGAAATAAAACAAATAAGACACAATATATTAATAAATATACTTGTGTGTATATTTATATATATAAGGAAATATATATATATATACACAGGTTTATTTATAAATTTTTTATACCCATAACTTCATTTTTAGTCATATTGAGCAAATGAACACAAAATTTGCAATAACAGAACAAATTTGACAATACAACAACAGGGTTTAGAATTTTCAGTTTGAAATGAAGATTTTCTTTTGGGTTTTCTTCCTACTTTCCATTGAGATTGTTGTTTTGGGTTTTCTCTCCTAATCTAATAGCTGTTTGCAAGGTTTAAATTCATTTCTCATGGTTTTATTTGCATCTAAAATAGCATTCAAAGAGTTTTCAAACAACAAACAATAATTTGAAGATTATTTCAAAAAGGAAAACAAGAAATGAAGATGAACCTGGTGTTTTCTCCCCAAGCTTTGAAGACTCCAACAATGGTGATTCCAATCTCCTCTTCAACTCCAAATTCAGCCACAACAAAACAAACTCTCCATCAAAATCAAAAATTTCAATAACAAATGAAATTTCATTTATTTACAAAGAGCTTCCCCATATTTGGTCAAACCCCTAAAATATCCCACCCACTAAATTTATTGGGCTTTTGGAGGATATTTCCTTTTTAAATTTTTTTAAAACAATTTACTTTCAAAATCCTATTTCATGCATTCCAAAATTTCATAATTTCATTTAAAAAAAAACAAAAATATCAAAGTTGCAAGAATATGTTTTATTCAAAAATTCAAAAGGTGAAATATAATCCTCATTTCTATTTTTATTCTAAATTTAACTTAACTATAAAACATGATTTCCACTTCCATTTAAATTTGAATCCTATTATACAATAATGTTGAAACAACCATTTCATTTAATTTATCACCCTTAACTAAATTAATCAGTAAACTAAAATTTATTTTATTAATTAAACCAAAATAATCAATGAAATAAAATAATATTCAACATTGAAACTAGATATGCTAAATCATCACTTTAACCTTACCCACCATTTAATAGCCTATAAAATACGAATTGAAATAGCTAACCAGGGAGGAATGAACCAATCAAAACCGCTAAACCCGACGACAACTATGGCTAGGGTGACTACTTGGCACGAAAAACCTAGCTACTATCTCCCAATCGATTACCGTTGGTCAATGGACATGCTTGAACCTGTGAAGTCAGGTGGAGTTGATGTCCTGTACCTATTAACCTGCAACCAAAGAGCATATCAAATGTGCAAATATATATAATAAGACACATCGTGAAGCGGGAATCTCAGAATTGTAGGGCGCTCACAAGCGAGTGATACAATCATGTCCCCTTCACCAATACAGACTCTAAAATTGATGAGTCAAACAACCACAATATAATTAAAGCATAAAACATTTTAAATTAAATAATTGCTATGCAAATACAAAACATGTCATAATGATAACATCTAAATAAAATCCCATCACATCAAAATATAATGTTTACATCGCTTAACAGATAGCGGTCAAAAGTAACCAAGTATCAAAATCAAAGTGCTAACAGAAATGAAGCATACATAGAAAAATATTGATCGATCAAAAGAGCAAAATGGAGGGGTGCTACACAATGCGTAAACACATTAGTTCAAAGAGGGGAAAAATATATACACCTAAAATCAGTCATAACTTCTAATTAATTAAATAATAGTTATTTAATTAATATTCGACTACATATAAATAAATTCTTAATTTATTTATATTGTTCATATTTTCTAATTCTTCAAATGTAAAAATCATATTCTTTTAATTTAATTAAATAAACAAATTTCATAAGCTTGTTTTATTTAATTAAATTTCACTAATCTCGAATTAGGAATTCAAGCACATGTCTACAACTTTTTATGCCACCTCACCAAGGTCACATGAAATTAAATAATTCTAATTTTTAAATTAGAATTATTTTCAAACACGGCTTATTCCTCACACACTTCTTCAACCAATTTTCAAACACATGGTCTTTTCTTCCCACACTTTATTCTTCCATCCATTTGGCATGTTGTCTTTGGTCAAGGGGACATATTCTTAATTCTCTCCATCTCCATCTTTCATTCCTCTTGTTCAAATCTAGACCGTCGATCATTGCCACATCACAAGATGTTTGGAAAATCCTATAAATACAACCCTTTGCCATTGTATTTTGCATCCACATTTGAGTAGAGTTATTATGCAGAAATATCGTTTGAGCATTGGAGCATTTTGGAGTCTCATAGTTACATTTGATATTATGTTTTGCATCATAGTTAGATCTTAGAATCACTCTTTGCTTCATAGTTGCATTTTATGTCATCCTTTGCATCATAGTTGCATTTTAGATTAGCATATTCATAGTTAGCATTTGAGCATATGTAGAATCATCCTTACTCCATACCATCGTATCTACCTCGAATAATCTAACACCATCATCCATTCATCATAGTATCCATTATCATTTTCATCATATAGTTTCATGTAGGAATTTAATTGGCTTGCATGTTGAATATTATCTCATTTCTCAAGTTGTCATTTTAACAACCATAGTGCACATAGAAATTTGAGGGCCAAATGGTTTAATAAATCCTTGAGAATAGAGGAAAATGAGACGTTCTTAAAAGATTTGTTTAACTGCAAAATAGAGTAGTTTACTTGATTCAAATATTTGATATAATTTGTTTCATTAAGGTTTGTGTTGATTTACCTACAATTCCCACATTTCACACACAAACAATTTACTTACATACTCATTTTGGTTTAATGGGCTTCTATACATGGTGTTATATAATTCATTATCACTACATTTTATAATCCCATTAGTCAAGGAGATGGATATGACAACATGACATGTACTTCTAACATAGTCAACTCAATTAAATCTTCATGTGTTCTTTGATAACATCGGTATGGTAGTTTTATGTTATTTTTTTGTATGATACAATCAAGTGGGTGAGGTTCATCTTATAGACACATACTGTGATAAGGCTAAAATTATAATAATACAATCCATACATATCATTTAATATTTTTTTATACATGACCATTGCTCTTTCTCATGTTTATCCAATCCATTGGATTTTAAAGAGATTTCATATTGAAAGTATAATGAAGTTAGACATTGCATATGCATCATTTTTTTATTTACATAGACCTAATTGGTAGGTTTACTATTATCCACTTTATGACCAAGCCATTAGCTTTCTGTTAGACATTCAAATAAGGCAACTCTTGATCATCCAATGTGTCAATATTTAAGAAAAATAAATGTTACAAAATAAGTAGTATGATTATTTTTTAATGACCTATTTAATTTTATAATTAGGAGATAACTAAAAATTTCAGTTTTAATTAGCAAGTGAAAGCATTGAAGTAAAATATTGAACAACCTAGATTTTATCATGTGGCACAAGATCAATGACCATACCCCTCCTACCAAACCATTAATGTGAATATAAACACCTACTTGATGCTCTAATACCATTTATTATCTATGTTATCTAGCATAATAATATTCACTTAGATTTTGATGGCTACACTTAAATATACAATTATGTATGACACTTAATTTTCAAAAAAATTGACTATGAACCTCCTAAATGTATATTCACCAGGTTGTAGTAGAAGATTCATTTCTATATATCATCATCATTAATAATAGAAAATGTATATTATTTAAATTTAACTTACATAATATGTATACAACTTAGTTTTATCATAACATATTTTCCCCTCACCATACATAATATAGTAATATAATGATATTTTTAAAGGAAAATAAACATCTGTTGAGGTTAATCTTCTCTAATCAAATAGGATGTTTCAAAATAAGAATAAAAAATATATATTAAATAGTGGTAGTTTGAAAAGTATATATTATTGATAAATTTTAATAAATAAATACATTAATATAAATAAAAACAATTATAAATCTTACCGCAATGACCAAAGAATGATTATTTTATAGACATAGATCAAATTGTATCTATATGAACTAAGAATTCTATATATTTTTTACCTTTCCTAATTTGCTTTCACTCTTTTTATAAATATCTTAAGAATAAAGGTATTTATGACTTCTTCTTTTTAAAATGACAAAATTATATTGAGAAAATGGATAATTTATTTGAACTTATTTAAATAATTTATTGAAACTTGTTTAAATAATTTATTTAAACTTAGTTTATATAAACTATATAAACCTATTTAAATAAATAAGATTATTTGAACTTATTTAAATAAATATGATTATTTAAACTTAAATTTATTTAAATAAATAAGTTTATTTAAACTTATTTAAATAAATAAGTTTATTTAAACTTATTTAAATAAATAAGTTTATTTAAACTTATTTAACTAAATAAGTTTATTTAAACTTATTTAACTAAATAAATAAATGATTTAAACTTATTTAACTAAATAAGTAAATGATTTAAACTTATTTAAACAAATAAATAAATTATTTAAATAATTTTAAATAAATTATATAAATAAATTTATTGAATAAATTCAAATACAATTATTTAAATAAATTCAAATAAATTATTAAACAAGTTGAAATAAATTATTTAAATAGATTCAAATAAATTATTAAATAAGTTAAAATAAATTAACTGAAATTTGGTAGTATGACATTAATTTATGTTTCCATCAGTTCAAAATATAACATGTACCCGGAATATGTCAGTTGAAGTATGCGCCCACTGTAAGTTCACAATGGATGAGCATGATGAGCATATCCATGCCCCACATGTACTCGAAATACGTCGGTTAAAGTATGTGCCCACTGTACAAGACTGCCAGTTCACAATGGATGGGCATGATGAGCATATCCATGCCTCGGTGCATTTACGAGGCTGGATAGTTGCTGCCAAAATCTAGAAGGTCTTGAATTTATCTCCCACGCCCAACATATCAATAAATGCAACCATTTTCACAATTAATAAAAAGGGGCTACCCCACTAGTAGCACTTATCTACAAAAAAATTTAAAAAAATTAAAAAAACATTATATATTATATAATAATAGTAATAATATTATTATTATATTATATTTTATTAAATATATATTATTATATTATGTCATAATAGTAATAATACTACATATATTATATTATATTATATTATATATTATTATATCATATTAATTATTATTATTATATTATTATATATTATTATTATATTATTATTATTTTGGTAGGTAAGCACTGTCAAGGGGATAACTCCCATAATATAAGATCCCAAAAAGAAAATAATTGCATGCCCTTGCCACTAGGGGTGCAACACAACACACAATTGTGTTGTTTAATTTTACTCTACTAACATGAATTATGATTTTTCAATGAGACCAAACTAGTAAAACCTCAATTTTAATGTGCATCGAAACACAACATTCCTTATTTACTACTCAAACTTGTTGATCTTAGTGTCATTGGGTGTTTGAGATTACAAGAAGGAAATTTCTTCCTATTCACCTCAATCCATTCTTGTTTGGTCTTGTGAGATGGATTTGAATCTTTTTTATCAGTAAAAGTACCATGAGAGGCTCCAATTGGAGACACTGATGACAATGAGGACTATGGATTAGAATTCTCTAAAGATGTTGGGTCTGAAATCTTAGCAGGAGAGAGTAGAATTATCAATAGTCGAACCAGAACTTGTCAAGCTTTCAACAACTAGAGCCTGTGAATCAATTAAGGGAGGGGGTCGAGAAACAAGATTCATATCCCCATGATCATATGTAGTGGAAGAACCCTCCTTCACATTAGGTGTGATGACATAGTGGCTAGAGTTAGGACCAATCCACCATTTAGGCTGATTAAGGGCATATTTACTTTGCTCGAACCCTTGCTTCTTATTGCATTGGGATGTAACATAGGGAGTTGAGAAGCATTTCCTGCATCTGAAGGCAATCTTTTTGTAGTCTATAGGTTGCCTCTAGCATATATTTCCAACTTTTAGTGAGATTTCTACTAGGAGTCCTTTGGTCCTTTGGATAGATCGAATTCCACACATAATCAAGCACAAGTAGAGTTTTTGTGATTGATAGTTTCCTTTGAAATGTTGTGATACTTCCCAAGCCCATTGGAAATATCTTTCAAGCACTCAATCTCCCAAGATTGTAAAGGAAGGTAAGGCAGTCTTGCCCAAAGGTATGTAGAAGAAAATTTCTTTGTTTAAGGATCAAAGGATGGGAACCATGGCTTGATGTATAATAAATCCCCTTGAAAAAACCATGGTCCAACATTAAGAAGTAATTCCATGTCTACCATAATAGATTAAAATTCCAAGATGAATAAACCCCTGGCACAGGGGTAAATACTAATTTTTTCCTTCATGCATTCCTTCTAGTTTTTGTTTATCCAAGTGTGCAGATCACACCGTTTTGGACAAACCCTCAAAAATCTGCAAATTAATGCATGATCTTGTAGGCACTCTTCTCTATCATATGCAACACCGTCCAAATTGATTTTTGGAATTGAATCTGAGTGGCAAATTATGAAAGGGGGATTCTGCAATGTGTAAGGGCAAGTCTTAAACTTGATGTTTAAGATTCATGCATCATTTTGTATCATGTCCACTTGTATAATGATATTGATAAAAGGAATATGGATTTTAACTTGGTAGAGTTTGGTTGCATGTCCACAAGTCGAACAGGAGGCAATCAACTTAATTTTTTGCCCAAAAGTTACAACAGAATTGAATGGAGGGTGTCAAGTAACTAGGTAAATTATTTATCTTTTGGTCTAAATTGGTATGGAGTTGAACTTATGGACAACTTGAGGTTCAATGTGGTTGGTTGTTTGAGGTGTATGTAACTTGATTAAAAAATTGCTTCTTGAATGGTTGGTAGTTGTTTTGAGGTATAGATTTGGATTTTCCAATAGGAGTAGATGAAGATGTCTCTTCATACTAACTAACCATATTTTGGTAATCACAAAGGGTCATACAAAAATGTATAAAGGATGGATATTTCCTTAATACAATTTTATCCCTTATGTCAGGTTGCATTTTTTTAATGAACACTCTTTGGAAATGTGCATCAAGTAGAGTAAGATTTATTTGTGAGTAAAGCAATTGACAATGGCCTATGAAGTTTGTGACCTTTTCATTTTGATTTTGTTTGCATCACATTAAGTTGGTTCATGTAATTTTGGGTCCAATGTTTACATGGAAATGGTGGAGGAAAGCCTCAATTAGTTCATTGAAGGGGTGGATTGAGTTATTCCACAATAAGCAAAACCATTCTAGAGTTGTGTCCTTCAATGACCTAGGGAAAAGTTTAGCCAAGATTTTATCTTCAAAAATGAAGTCACTACATAAGGTCATATACGTTGATATATGATTGCTAGTATTGGGAAAATGTGTCTCAACCTTGCAATTATATAAAGGTTATTGTTGATAGGATATATATATATATATATACATTTCCTAGTTACACTGATAGGTGTAATATACAATGGTAGCAAGGGGGCGGAGAGTGGGATGTGTGTAAACATTTTTTTGTTAACTTTTTTAGGAAACTACTAAAATGGCCAACATACATTAGATAAATGATACAATGTAAATCTAGACCATTAATTATTAGGTTTTAGATCTAATGGCGGATGCTTTGTTGGCCTTTCTTTCCCTAGAATGTAACTCTATTTTATGAGGGCGATGTATTACGACTGTGGTAGAGAGAGATGGTGACGTATTCTGAGAGTCTGATAGCAGTCCCGTTGTATCTTGATCTCCAGTGGTGATACTCCTATGAGAAGCTTGCTCAGCAAGTATATTGTAATCTTTGTAATTTACAAAATAATATATTAGGTGGATTTTGGAGTGTGGGATTTTTCTCTCGAAAGGGTTTTCCCCATGTAAATCACTGTCATGGTATGTGTAATATTTATGTTTATTTTTGTTTAATTTTTTGTAACTATTAAAGATTTGTAAATATCTTCCATTATCCTCCTCTCAAGGTTAGTGTAGGAAGTTTTTTCACTACCTTAGCTTCCTTACAAGTGGTATCAAAGATTGATCACCTTTGGTTTCAGTTGTGGGTTGTTGGGGTTTTTGAACTAATCCAGTTTTGAGTGGGAGCTTGTGCGGAAGATATTTTGTGATCTTGTTACATGAATTTTCAAATGGAAAGTTCATTAGGGAAAATAGAGGTGGAGAAATTTTTTGGAAATAATTTTGAGATGTGGAAGTTGAAGATGGAGGATCTGTTGATAGATCGAGATCTGTGGGATGTTGTTGATGAGAATGTTTCAAGGCTTGCATATCCTACTCAGGCTGCTCAATATGATGTTATGGATCGTAAAACCAAGGTTCTAATCAAATTGTGTTTGGAAGACTATGTTTTAATTAATGTCCATGAGGAGACCTCTGCATAGAAACTATGGAAGAAGCTTGGTGAGATGTATCAGGCCAAATCATTAATGCACAAGATTTTCTTGAGGAAGAAATTGCATTCCTTGAGAATGGAAGAGGGTGGAAAAATCACAGACCGCCTGGAAGCATTCAATATTCTGGTGGCTCAATTAGCATCCGTTGGTGTCAAAATGGATGAGGAGGAGAAATGTTAGATATTGCTTTGTTCTTTTCCTGATTCGTGGGATTCTCTTGTTATGGCTATTGGGAGTAATTTTGTTATTTTGAAGACTGAAGATGTGGTGGGTTCTTTGCTTTCTGAAGAGATGAGGAGGAAGGTATCCATCACTACCAAGGAGGCCCTAAATGTTCATGGAAGACCTAAGGAAAAAGGAAAGAAGAATGAGAAGCATGACAAATCCAAGTCCAGGGGGAGATGTAAATCTCCTGGAAAGTCCAAAGTTATTTGTTGGAACTGCGGTAAGCTTGGACATGTTTTTAAGGAATGCAAAGAAGAAAAGAAGAAAAAAAAATTGATTTAGATTCTAAGTCTGAGAAGGAAGATGGCGATGCATTCAATGTAGCTTTGGCAACTCGTGCAGGTAATGATGCATGGTTAATTGACTCGGGTGCATCTTTCCATATGACCTTTAATAAAGATTGTTTTTTCTGAATTTGAATAATTTGATGGAGGTAAGGTGTACTTGGGTGATGATTATCATTTAGACATTTTTTTCCATGGTAAAGTCAAAATCAGGTTTCCTTATGGTAGAATAAAAAGGATTAATGGTGTGTTGCATATCCCTGGATTAGCATGAAATTTTTTATTTGTAAGCAAACTAATAGATACAGGTGTGCAGGTAGTATTTCCTGATGTAGGATGCAAGATGGTTAGAGGTGTTATGGTCATTGCTAGAGGTGTCAGATATGACACATTGTATAATCTGGATGCATGCACTGTTGAGTGCAATAGTACTTCTGTGAAAAGCAAGTCTGTAGAAGAAGTGAGGGTTTCACCTTTAGTAAATGGTCATGGATTTTTGGTACCCAAGGGTTCTCTTTCTTCTAAGACAAAGTTAGTTGCAGAGAAAACTATGTTATGGCACCAGAGACTTGGCCACATTGGAGAAAAGGGTCTAAGGACCTTAAAAAATAAAAACCTTGTTGAAAGTTTGTCTGATTGTAGTCTTGAATTTTATTTCTATGAGCATTGCATTTATAGAAAACAAAATTGTATTCAATTTTACTCGATTTCTCATAAATCTTGTGGTGTGTTGGATCTTATTCATTCTGATGTGTTTAGTTCTATAGATGTTCCTTTGATTGGTAAATCCACATATTATGAATTTCATTTATTTATGATTATAGTAGAAGGACATGGGTATATTTTCTAAAGAGTAAATATACACAATGGTTGAGTTGCAGACTAGAAAGAAAATAAATGTTTGAGGACTAATAATGGCGGTGAATTTTGATCTAATGATTTTGATAGATTCTATAAATATTGTGGTATTCATAGATAGAAGACAACTCTGTATTCTCCACAACAAAATGGAGTTGTAGAAAGAGTGAAAAGGACACTAATTGAGAAGGTTAGGAGTATGTTGACTAGTGTTGGATTAGAACAAAGGTTTTAGGCTGAAGTAGTTGCCACTACATGTTACCTGATTAATAGGTCTCCTACATCAGCTCTTGTTGATAAGATGCTTATAGAGGCATGGTCAAGTCACAAGTCTTCATTAATACATCTTAGAGTTTTTGGTTGTGAGACATATGCACATGTTCCAAAGGAGAAGTGAACAAAGTTGGAGAACAAGGCTGTGAAATGTATCTTCATTGGATATAGTTATGGTGAGAAAGGATAAAAAATTTGGGAACCTGTTGCACAAAAGGTAATATATAGAAAAAGTGTTATTTTTAGAGAAACTAAGCCTTATTATGTTACATTGCAGCCAGAACAAAGTAAACAAGATGTGATTCAATTTCCTTCTACGCCTGAGAAAGTTGAATCGAGGCCCAAGGATAGACAAGAAGTTGAGGAGAGCTCATCTAGCTCTGGATCTTTAGAAGAGGAGGAAGAACCTCTAACTAACACTAGTAGAATTTGGCAAATAAATTGACTAGGTGACTAAAAAATTTAGTCACAACAACTAAAAATGACTAAATTCTACTCATTTTTTGCAACTCAGCTATAAATGAGTAAATAAATGACTAATTTGGTCATTGACTAAAAAATTATTTAGTCACAGAAATAAAAATGACTAAATAGTTAGTCATCAAATACAAATTAGAAAAAAAAAATTTAAAAAAATTCGGCCAATTATTGACATGATGTATTGTGTGTGATGTATTGGCGTGATTATTCATGTTCATTGCAAACCTCGCTTCATTCATTCATTGCAGATCTCGCTTAATTCATTAGCTTGGAGCTGAGACATTTTGATCAGTTATAGCAGCTACTTGTATGGGTGATAAATATTTGGAGAGGACCTAGAGACTTCTGAAAAGGCGGGCAAGGAATTCAAAGTTTGTTGCAATGAATTTGAATTCGTCGAGGCCCTCTATAGCGAAATCAAATTTGGGGATGCCCTCTACAGTGAATTCAAAGGTAATTTGAAACCATCATTACATTAAACACAAATTCAAAATGCTCATTACAATCTACTGCTCTTAATAATGTTCTTTTATAATCTTGCCACTGTTCTGCTTCTTAATGTGTTTGAGCTAAATATAATAAAATTTGGGTGTCAATGCCAAAATAGAATTTCCTAAAAAAATTGATACATGTTCATTGCTAGTGCAAACTATCCTTGTGCAAAGTAAACATATCCTAGATTTACCCACACATTAGGCATATGAACAAATATGTTTCTTGCAACAACTTCTTGTACATGTGTAAAGATTTCCTTTGCAATATCAAATTGACCCCATTTAGCTAGCACAATGGTTGACCCATTTGCATCATAAACATTTCCTGCTCTTTGTATCAACACTTTACAATGGCTGCCCCATTTGCAGCATAAATATTTTCACTGCAAGTGCAAACTATCCTTGTGCAAAGTAAACATGTGCTACATTTACCCACACATCAGGCATCTGAACAAAGATGTTAATTGTAGCAGCTTCTTGTACCTATGTAAAAATTTCCTTTGTAATATCAAATTGACCCCTTTAAGGTAGCACAATGGTTGCCCCATTTGCAACATAAACATTTCCTGGTATTTGTGCCAACACTTAAGTGGCTCCTTTTATGATATTAAGATCATCTTGAGTTATTATTATACTCCTATTTTCCAAGAGAAAAATCCCCAAGGCCCATGGGAAATGAACGATGAGCATTTGAGTTTCAACTTAGTTTCATTTTGAAAAGGGGACATTACATTGTCCAAGATTTGTTTAACAACAGAATAATTTAATCCACCTATTTGGGACTATAAAATAAAAATAGATGAATTAATCTATTTTCAATTATAGGTTCTTTTAATCTTGAATCTGATAGACAAATAAAGCATAATACATTGAAAGACACAAAAAATGTTCTAAAATAAAGACTAAAATAGGTTGCCCATTGTAGACACTGAAAATGTCTTGATTGATATTATGCATCTAATTCTAATAAACTAACACCATTTCTTCTAAAATCACTTCAAATTGATCGGTTAATTGAATAATCAACATTATTTAATTAAAATCAACAAATTTAGCTATTAATCAAATAATTAAATTTATTTGATTAATTCACCATTCTTCCAAATGATTATTCATCTTATTTAATTAAATCAAATCAATTAATTAAATCCTCTTTTAATCCTCTCATTTGATTAAAAATCAATCAAATCAAATATCACATTTTCTAGTTCACTCCAATTAATTAATTCAAGATTAATTAATCATAATTCAGCTAACTAATTAGCATTATCAATTCCTCTAGCTTTTAACTCAGCTAAATCAACGCATGGTCAACTAACCAAGTTGCACATGAAAATAATTTCAATTAATTATTTAATTCCTCAATTATCCTCACAAAGGCATATTTTGAGAAATATTCCTCTCAACCACCTCTTAATCAATTTCCCTCCAAAGGATTTCAAAAACCTATCACATCCTCTTACATCTGCATTTAATTCTCTTACAACCTTTCAAATCCTCTTACATCCTCTCAAATCTCATTCAATTCCTCTTACAACAATTTCAAATTCTCAACCAACAACATTTACTTCTCTTCCATCCTCCTCCACTCACACATTTCCCAAAATGTGCTCCACCCTCATCCAATATAATTGTGACACTTGGCACATTCTCATTGTCTCTCAATTTATCCCACATTCATCAAATCCTCTCATTCTTCAACCCTTGGCTTCTATAAATAGAGGCATCATTTTCATCATATGGATCCACAACTTCATGCATTATCACTATAGCCATTTGAGTTCTTAGTTTTCTATCATTTTCAAGTTTCATAGCTAGATTATAGTCAATTTCATCTTTGAATCATCTTCAACTTCATCAAGCTTATCAAGGGATTGGGAAATGGCTTCTTTCCACATCAAAGGAGCACCACTCCCTCTATGGGATGAAGTTTTTTCTAGTTTAGATTATATTACATGCTTCAATTATGTTATTTCATTATTTATTTCATGTTTTCTCTTAATTTAGTTGAAGAATCTCATAGGGAGCATTAGATTTGTGTTACTAACATGTTTGACATTGTTTTGTTGATCTTTTGTTAGTCTATGCAGGTTTTGTGCTCACATTTTGGTGCTAGAAGGAGGGTTGAGAAATCTAACATGATGAATTTTATCTAATTTTTTACTTTTTCACAGCTACAAGGGAGCGACGCCGCCTTTCTACAAATGTGACGTCGTAGAGCACCACTTTTGACATACAACACCGCATTCGTCACATCGCACCACATTTGTATGCCTCTATCGCGCTGCTTTTGACACATTGTCGCATATGCTTTCTCTACTTTCTACCTAACTTTCTCGTCGCTTTCGCTATAACACCACAATCATGCTCTCTATTTTTGCAGAGCGTTTCTTTTGACTTCTCTAGAGCACCGCATCTGTATTTCAGCGCCGCATATTTTACTGACAGAGCACCACAATTTCCTTTCAGTGCCGCATTTGCAGGAAGTAGGGGAGGGGCAAAGTTTAAAGTTCTAAAAGAATTTTTTAATGCTCTTTGTGACAATTTGGGTTTTAATTCATGCATTTCAAATTCTAGGACCAACTAGATTCAATTTGGACTTAAAATTAACCCACAACTCAAGCTTTCTCAAGTTGGTTAAAATTGAATCTTAGATACTTACTAGCATTTTGATTTGGATTAAAATTGAACAAACAACTGTCACACTCAAATTTGGTGCTATAAAAAGAATCCATTTATTGCTTTTGAGAATTAAAAAGAATTTGTGCTTGTTCTTTTTATAAAATCTTGTCATTCGAATGCGTATGCACTTCTCTCACGCTTCATAGCGACCTTGAGAATCAAAAGCATTTTAGTGACATTAGATTTTCTAAAAGATTGCCTCCACATTTCAAACTTGGGCTCTTAAAATTGAACAAATCTTGCTAGTGTGAGAAAAGGCATTATGTGTGTTCTCTCTTTGTTCATGCAAACAAAGATTGATTGAACTACGGATGTACTTACTCACTTTTCTTTACCTTTAGAGGGCCTTCCTTGGTGGGAAAAACTACTCACCCCAAGGGAATGACCCAAGCGGTAATGAGCATAAGTCGGGTTCTTCCAAACCGCTATACAAATTTGTGGTTGCAAGGAACATTTGCAATAAACAAAGTGATGCATGATAGCTCTCCCCCAGTATCTTTATGATGTGTAAATCCCTTGTTCTAAGGGTTGGGAGACCTCTTGAGGGAGTTTATCATTGCTTCCTTTGAACCAAATTCCCTTATTACAAACCCTTGTATAGAAGCCAAAAATCCCAGTATTTGTTGGCGTCAGGAGGTCGGACCTCCGGAGTTGTCCCACATATTTGCAGTTCTTTGTAGAGATGAAAAATTCATCATGGGAGATTGAAAGAATTGAAGCTTGGATGACCCGTAGAAGTGAGTGTCATGGAGGGGAGCTAGTGTGGTCAAGCTTCTAATCATCCACTCTAAATAAGCGCAACTAGAGAAATCCAAGTGGGAATTCACCAAATTTTTTCTTTTCCATTCTAGGGTTGTGCAATTTTTTAGTTAGTTAAACACATTGGTTGAATCCAAAACATTGAAAACAAACATTTAACAATGGTCATCAAATTTCAAACCCTTTAGAAGAGGAAAATACCTTTGAAAAGTCCAAGTATTACTGCTTGTCCCTAGGGATTTATCCTTAGAGGCTTCTAAGTATTTGTTCTTATATCTCAATTTTCTCTCTCTAAAGTCAACATTAGGGAACTATTGCCTTGATTCTCTTGATTTCCACATAATGGACCTTGTGGGATAAAAATAAATTAAGACATAGACACCTAGTTTGAAAAGCTAAGAAAGAAAGTGTTTGTGGTAAATAGAATCCATTAAGAAAAGATAAAAGACAAATTGAACCCCACACATGTGTTTTCTCAAATGATTTCCTGCAAGATCAAAATCCCAAAACCAAAGTCCATCAATCATCACAAACGTTTTAGTCCAAGAAATCTCAAGAAACGTCAATCTATGCTTTACGAAGTTAGAGAAATATTGTTCTATAACTTTTACAAATGTGCTTCAAAAGACAATCCCAATTTGTATTCGTTCTATTATTGTCAAAATACAAGTCTTTTTCAATGTTTTGAGTATCTCACTTTGTAGGGTTGACAAGTTCTTGGAAGTATAGAATGTTCTTCAATATCTAGGTCTTGTAAACAAAAGTCTCTCTAAGTTCACTTAGGATCAAAATCAACACTTTCATCCATCCTCAAACATCAATCCAAACCCATCTCACAAACAACTCTTAGAATCTTGGAAAAATCCTTCATACTAGGCTTTTGGAAAATCCTTCTAAATCAAATCAAAATCATCTTGTTTGACTAAGTGTGTGTGGATGAATCCTTCTTCATACACTTAGTTAAATTATCACCTTGTGGAAAAGTTTATTCCAAGACAACATCTAACCTCCTGGAGTTTATGAGTTCATTATCAAATCCAAATCAAATCCAAAATTCCTAAAGTCTAGTATCCCTCCAAGGTTCTTAAGAGTTCAATCATTCACAATCACTTATCATTCACTATCTCATCACCATCCTTTGATCCTTAACATCTTGTATTTTTTTTTTGTACCTAAAGTTTAGACCAACCTAAGGAGTTAGAGTTTTACCTCCCATATTCTTGAAAGTTGATTCTTATTTTATGGTCCAAACTAGATCTCAACACAAGTGTTGGGTGAAAATTATGTAATCAGCTTTTCGATAGATTACACAACTTGGACTTCAGCCACAACTATGTGAGATGTGAATCTCTCCTCTCGGAAAGGGGAGGCGCTCTTCTTACTGCTAACAGAAGCTATAGTAAACCAAAAAAATAATTACAAAATGTACACGAAAACTACGGAGTGGGGGGTGTGTTACATTCATCCTTCTCTCTTTTTTCAGAGAAGATGTTTACAATGCTTCACCGTTGGAAGTTCGGGATTCTTGATAACTTAAAACTAACAACTAGCAGTAATACCAATATCTCTATCTCATCAAAGCGAAGCGTAGAGATACCAGAAGTGATTAATAACAAACAAAATAAAGTAAAAAGGGAAAGCTCACGAAGGCACAAAGTCGTTCCATAGCTTTATTAGTGTTGGATCTGTGTAGATGTACCGTTTTCTACGTTAGAAGCACAACAATTCTTCGAACAGCATGAACGATTACAAGCACAAAGTCTTGTAGATCATCCAACAAAAGTATCCAAGAGTATGAATAATTACAAGCACAAAGTCTTGTAGATCACTCAACCAGAACATGCAAGAGCATGAATGATTACAAGCGCAAAGTCTTGTAGATCATTAAACCAAATGATAAACAGAAATAACAATGCAATCTAAATAATAAATGTAACACAAAGTTTACATAAACTACTTAGAGTCCTTCAGATTCTTCAAGCTAATCACTACCAAATAAGATCAACTCACAAAATTATCGAATCCAACACAAAGTTTGGCTTGCAATCCTTTTCTTTATTAATCGAATCTCATTCACAAAGCATGAACACAAAGTTTCACAAATTTGCTTACAAAAGGGCAGCACTTCGTTGCAAAATACTAAAGGATAAAGTTACAATGAAAATCCCTCACATTATATAGAAAGAGGGATGAGCAAAAGAAGGAAAGAGATTGAGAAAATTAGGGAAAGTTAGGTGAGCGATTTTAGGAGATCTCACCTAACTTTGACCAAAGTCAAAGTGTAATTTGTTTTGAAAATATTACATCTTTGAACTGGTGTAATTACAATTTACAAAATGACATTCGAAAATGTTGAGAAATATTTACAAGATGCATAATGGGATGCACCGGAAATGTCTAACACTGGAGAATAGGGGGCTGCTTCATGTTTCTTTGCATTGGGCGCGGAAGTCTTCAAATTTCCTCCTAGTCTCCTGCACGAACTTCTCATCTGGACCAACGGTGTAATCCACAATGGTGTGAATTCTCATGATCGATCTCATGGCAGATGAGTGAACCTTCTTGCACCTGTCAAGATGCGTCTTCAAGTTGTCCAATGTGAGCCTTGTATCACAAATGATGTTCAGCGAAGCTTCTGAGAAGTCTGAACTGTCAATCAAATTCATGATGGCTTCCTTGAAGATCAGGGATATTTCTGTGGCCGGCAGGAAGATACGATTTTCCTCAAGAAGTTGACCAGGCAACTCTCTAATACTTTTGTCAAGAATGTTGTGATGCTCGTCGACATCTTCCTGTATTTGGTGAAGATCTTCTATGAGAGATTGAACCACTTGAATTCTGTGTTTCAGTGATTCTCTTACCTCTACAAACTTTTCTTTGTCAGGAATTACCCCAACCTCCACCAATTTGCTGAGCTTTACCTATTTCATTTCCGACCATGATAACAGGAATTTTTCCATGTCTTTGTGCTCCTGGGAAAGTACGCTCTTTTCTTTATCAAGCTCTGTGGTGAGCTTGGCCAACATGGTAGTTTTCTCATCCGCAGCCAAAATTATCTGAGATCTGTGTTCTATGATCTTTTCAATGAAATCATATAACACCCTGCCTTTGGAGGCGAATTTCTCAGCTTTCTTGACAGCTGGGTCTTCAATATTTACCACTGTCAGTGGTTGTGCATTGCTTGGAGAACTGGAAAGTCTCTTTACAACAGTGGCATAATGCTCTGCCCTCTGTTTGTACATGTTACGAGCTTGCTCAACTTTATCCAGCCTTCCTGCCAAGATATCCAAAGTGACTTGCGCATCGGCTTTTGCACTTTCATTGGTAACCTTGCCAAGCTGGATCTTTGTTACTGTGTAGTCCTCCATATTGATATCACCTTCTTGATTCGGTGGTATGACAATTTCAGCATACTTGTGGCTAGACTTATCAACATTCAGCCTCGAGTATACCTTTGCCTTTTTCTTTCCTTTGGCTTTTGGAAGAACTATCTCTTCGAGGTCGAGCTCCTCTGGAGAAATCATTTTATTTTTGCGCTTCGACACTTGAGATATTAGCCAAGGAGGAAGAAAAGAAGTGTGAACTTCTGGATCTACTGTCAATTCGGTCGCCATTGCCACTTCTGAAGTTATTGTCACATCTGAACTTACCATTGTTATCGTGACAATTGGAGAAGTATTTGTCATCATTGCTCCTGTAGTTGACACATTGAGCTAATCACGCATTGACTCATTCATGAAATAATTGAATTCATTTTCAGAAGTGATATCATACATTGGCGAAGACAAGCTAGGAATGGACGACGGAGGGCTTGACAGTATATCAACCGTATGGATGCTTGTCACTGAAGGAGTATCAAGCTGGGTTGATGCTGTAGGGATAGGGGATATCTCAGCTGCAGGAATGCATGTGGTAGGAATAGGTGACGAGGGAACAGGAGGTGGAGGAGTTCTTGAATCTGGGGGGGTATGAGGAACGTTTGAAGTCACAGGCGATGATGTTCTATGAATCTCTTCAACTACATTCTCAGGAGGAGAAGTAGTTCTTTCTTGATCATGCCCGGGTTCCTGTTGATCACCCTCTTGTCTCTCTGATTCTGGTTCGCCTTCAAAGTCGCCTTCAGATCCTTCTTCAAAATCTTCATCAGACTCTTGCCCACTTTCGGAAACCTCTTCAGCATTGGAGTCTGCTTCTGCTAAATCTTCATCTTCAGCGGATTGGCCGCTTGAAGTTTCTTCTTCATCGAAATCTATCTCCTCCAGAATAGGCTTTTTACCCTTAGAGCGAGATGGATGAGATTCTGTGATTTCTTTCTCTTAGATAGCTTGGGTATCTTTCTTACCAACAGTGAACTTGATCCTAGGACCTCTTTGTGAAGAAGTGGGAACAACCACTGATTTGTTTTTGTCGCGGAGTTCTTGCTATTGGCGAGCTTCTGCTTCGGATTCCTCTCCTTCTGAGTCTGTTCTGAAACTTTTCATTACATGACCATGTTTATGTAACCATTCTTCTATGTTGGCTAGGATTGGCCTCAGCCTTTCTCTCATGCTGGTAACCTCTTTCCTAGACCATTGTATTGCAGGCAACGACCTTTTAGCAATGCCTTGCTTATCATAGACAGCGTTCATGATATCACCTGGATCCTCAAAATCCTCTGGTAGGTCAGCGATACCAAGATCTCTGATTTGTTGAACTGTCAATCTGCAATAATCCATTTTGTGATGGCTTCTTCATCTCTGCAATCTGCCCAGATGTCTTCATAATGGTACCTGTGTTGGTGACCCTTTTGCAACTTTTTTCTAACATCTCGGTAGTCGAAATCAAACCTATACCTATAGTTTTTGATGGTCATGATCTACATTTCAACATAGACAGACTTGGCTTTTTGTGCAGTTTGGATAGTATATCGGCCGATGGTCAGTGGGAACTTGATTCCACACTTGTGGTTGCTTCTACGTTCCTTCTGCACTGACATCAACTGTCTGCATGTTTCTATGAGAATCCACTTATCCAAAGGATAACGTGGTAGCATGTAGGGACAACCAGTGTAGCAGCCTACTCTCAAGTAAGTAAACGTTGGGAATTGGAGAAAAATACATCCAACTTTACTTACCACCTTATAAGCCTCATCAGATACTCTTCTTCTTTCCAAAGCTGGATCAAAGTTGAAGAGTAAAGGCGCAAAGAAAGCATCAGTGACCCGTCTGAAATGATGAAATCTCTCCTTCAGCTCCAATTGATAGAAATATCTGTACACAGGCACCATCATCCGATTCCCTTTTGTTGATAGACCTGGGAATTGTCTCATCACAGCCGCTGCGTACACCAGGTAAGAAGTCATTTAGAACTTCAATGTAGAAGGAGCATTGATCAACTGCTTGTGTATCTCATCACTGATTTGTTTGCCCCAGTCGATATGCACTTTCTGCCTTCTTATGATCCTGATGTATTCATACATCCAATCATGAAAAGTGGATGATTCCGGAAAGCCCTTCACTCTGCTTAGAAACATGATCATATCCCTGACATCATCTTTGAAGTCACTTCTTATGAGTCCTTTTGGCCATCTAGAAACAGATGATCTAGGCTTCTTGAGCCATTGAGTATTTATCAACTGTTTAGCTTTATTGGGATCAGCATCAAAGACCTCCTATGCTTTTGATATAGAGATGTCAATATATTTCTCCATATGAGGGACCTTGAAGACAATGTCAAAGAAATCAGGGTCGAGTCTCAGAATCTCGTGCCCGGAAGAGTCGATCACACTTCTACTTTCTCTGATGTAATGAGACGCAACTTGAAGAATAAACTCAGTATTGTGCGCAGCTGTGGGGAACATTGCCACCAAATGGAGGTTGTTGTGTACGATCGCTCTCATTGAATCAGGAAGAGGCTTCGTCTCTGTTAGCTTTGTGAAGTCAACCAAATCTTGATGACCAACTTTTGTATCTTTTATCTCTTTGACTTTGGAAAGCACCATAGTTGGCAGATAGACGCCTTGATATTTGTATTTCATCTTGCTTTTTGCTTTTGAAGAAGAATGAGGTTTAGTAGCAGTCATCAAAAAGAACTGGTACTCTGATCACTATTGACTTGATCTTTGAAAGTAGACTGCAATCCGTTTAGCCAGAACAAACACCAACTGTTAGGAAACATGGGTAAGCACAAAATGAGCACAAGGATGAGAAATCATGAAGTGGATGATGAGGCATGCAAAACGATGCACAAATGCGAAAAAATGAGGCTTAGGAGTGCACTGGTCAAAAATGAAGTTCATTTGGGAAGAATTGGAAGAAACTAGGAAAAAGTGTAAGGGCGCTAAAATTCAGCGCCCTTACATTCTTGGAAAACTACTTTTGGTGCAAGGGCGCTAAATTTTAGCGCCCTTACACTTTCAATGTTAGGATTTTTCTTACATTTTCTCAAAATGTCCTAGCGCTAAAATTCAGCGCTTTAGCAATTTTTGGAAAATTTTCAAATGCAGATGTAAGAGGGAATGGCGAAAGCGTTCAGGCTTGGCAACATGTAGCTTTTCAAGATAATTTGGTTTGTCTTTAGATAGGGTTTCAATTCACACCATGATTATTTTTGCATTCAAAAGCTGAACTTCTTTCTTTCCAAGTGACGGATCTTTTCAAAGTTTGCAACAAAGCCAACGGAGAAGGCGATGTGAAATGAGAATAACAAAAATGTTAGAAAGAGAAACATGGTGGAGAAAGGAGTTAATATGAAATACAAGAGTTGCGTTGTGAAAGAATAGGAAGAAACGTACGAATGAAGAACACGCAAATGGGAGAAGAACAAAATGCATGAAGGGAAAACGTGAATGAAGAACACAATGCGTAGGGTTCAAAACGTGGAAGAATGAAAAATGTGAATGAAGAACACAATGCGTAGGGTTCAAAAACGTAAATAAAGAACATTAGATCATATACAGAACATAAGAAGAAGAAAATGCAAAAAGACTTACCTGAACCAAGACGCGAAAACTTGCTGAAGAAAGAATGGCGAAATTCTTCAAAACAAAAAACGTGTTTTGCAATTGAGGTGCAATTCGCCCAGCAAGAGGAAGAAAAGAACATGAAATATGAACAACTAAAATGGTGAACTCATTCACTTAAGTGAAAATGAAAATTAAAAACCTAACTCAAGTCGAGCAATAAATTTAGGCATGAAAAGTGGCACGATTGATGAAAAACGCGAAAACATGAAGAAACGTGCCAGGGCCATGAAAAAGTTTAAGTGGTGAAGGAAAATGCAATGGCGCTAAAATTTAGCGCTATTACATTTTTTAGCAATTTCACTGCATGCAGGGGAGCTAAATTTTAGCGCCCTTGCATTTTCTGACTTAGCCAATTTTTGGCTTCAGGGCAGAAGCGCACTTTTTCAGTGCCACTGCATTTTTCGTAATTTGCTAAGTACGAACAGTGAAACGTCGCGAAAGATCTCGTTTCGAAGGTCTTTGCAAGGCGAACAAGGGGGAATGCTCGAATTGACTATTCGAGGCTTAGGAACGCATTTTGAGGTGGCTTGAAAATCACCTCGTTAGGTGTGCTTGAACTTCACAAATCCTAGGAAACAGACAAGTTTCATAGGGGGGTTATCTGTGGAACGAGCGCTGCTAGATTCCGTGATAACAACAAGAACATGGAAATAAACAAAGAAAAATCCAATTCAAGTGACTTAAGTCAAACTGCACCTGAAATCAACCCCATCGGATCTAGCAATCCCCAACTCAACCTTCCTCAACTACCACAAGATCTTTAAGAGGGAGGTTGTCAAGTGGAGGATATCACCAACAATGTCCTGGGAATGACTCAAGACAAAATCATGGAAATGGTCCAAGATCCTAAAAATCAAAAAAATGTCAACATAATGATGAGACTTAATCCTTCACAATACATGTTGGAATTAGCAAGGGAAGGGGCTAAACTCTCTTTTGATTATGATGTGAGCAGTATTGTGGAAAAACCTCTTTGGATTATGCCACCGGTATCATTCACACCTTCCTTCTGAAACATCATCCAACCCATCCCACAACCAACATCATCTCATGCTCCAAGTCAACCCATAGTTACCAAGGGGAGTTCATTTCTTCATGCTCTTTAAACACATCCCCTTGTAAATAACCACAAGACTTAGATGCAAACACCATCTTGTGTTTACCAAATATTGTCCCCCAAAATCCTAAGCATTCTTACGTCCCACTTGTCTTTCATGACACCAACAATCCATCCACTTTTGACACATCACCAGCATATTCCATTGACACAAAAATTTCTCTCCCCATCACTTCATAAGGAGAAGGGGGACTATTTGGACAAGAAGGAATCTTTGATCCCTCATCATCACTTGCTCAAAGAAACATACATCCAATCTTCCCACCATTTCCTCCTCTTCCATTAACATCCACACCAATCATCGGTTTAGGGAAACCCCCTTTTCCAATCCTCAATCAACCAAATCAAAAAAATCCTCCAATCGTGAATCAAATCAACATACCAAATCCTTCGATCATGCCATCGATATCGAAACACCAGGTGGCACAAATCCAAACAACACAATCAATCACTACACCATCTACAACACCTCAAATATCTCAAAACGTGGTCTCACAAGGACCTAGCATATCAACCGCACCATCCACCACACAACCTCCTATCATCAATCCAATGACACCTCAACAACCACCTCAACAAACTCTCATCACAACATCTCACACCATTCTGAATCCTCCACCTCCACCATTGAAACCAAACATGGAAAACCAATATAACATCACACTGCAAGTTGCCCAACAAGCCTATCAAAAATAATTCTAGCAGTTTTAGGAACAACAAGCCACACAACAAGCATAGGCACAACAAGCCACATAACAAGCACAACAAGTTGCTCAAGCACAAGCTCAAGCTTTATTGCAACAACAAAAAGCTTCCCAAGCTGCATAAGTTGTGCAAGCCGCACAGGTTGCCCAAGCTACACAAGTCCCCCAACATGCTCAAGCTCAGGCACAAGCCCAATATCAAGCCCAGAAAGCTCAAACACAAGCACAATACGAAGTAAAACAACAAGTAGTCTAGCAGCAAGCCTATTAGCAAGCTTTGCAACAATACAAAGTGCAACAAGAAGCAACTTAGCGACTAGCCCAACAACAAGCATTTTTGGCACAACAAAAACAAGACCAACAAGCGTTGTTGGCACAACAAAAATTGCAGGCATACCAACAAGTGTTGATTGCATAACAAAGCTTGCAGCAACCTCCCATGAACATGCAAAATACCCCACCCATCACTCAAGAGATCAAACCACCCCAAAACGCACTCATACCACCACCTGATCTGCAAAATGATGTGTCTACACAAATCAATTTTCTCTCACAACAAGTACTAGACCTACAATCCATAGAAACAACAAAAAACCAAGGGAATTTGTGCCCTTATCCATTCTATAGAAGCATTGTAATGTTTGCATTCCCAAAAGGGTTTGAGATACCTAAATTTGACAAATATCATAGAACTGGTAACCCTCAATATCACATTAGGGAATTTCATGTTCACTATATGGAAGTTGCATACAACGACACTTATGTAATGCAACTATTCCCTCAGAGTTTGGTTGGACCAGCAATGGAATGGTTCTCTCATCTTCCTCCCAGAATCAAAAAGCTCCAAGAAATTGTGGACTTGTTCATACAAAACTATTCATTCAACATAGGCATGGACGTGAGTCTAGAAGAACTATCCACTCTCAAAAAAGCCAAGGGGGAAACATTTGCATCCTTGCAACGATGGTGATCCAAGGCCAACAAGAGCAAGTGGACTATGCCAAAAAAACAAAAAAAATTCTACTATCATTGCCAATCTCGAAGGAACCTTCTCCTTCCATCTAAAAATGCAATGCATCACCACATATGACCAGTTGATCCCCATGGTGCTCAACATCGAAATAGCCCTTATCGCACAAGGGGGGATACCCACTTATCAAGATCACTGTCCATCAACCAGTTATAACGAAAAACCACACACATGGGAAAAGAACAAAAACGTTACTAACGATGGTGTGGCTAATGCCAAAGTTGTGATCAGTGCCCCAAGGAAAAAAACACAATCATATCAACAACCGCAAGTCAACAACCAAAACAACACACAAGCCAACACATCATCGTAACAACCCAACAACCAAGCGGTTAATAACTTGAACAATCAAGGGGGACCACCCCCAAGGAAGTATCCCCCTAAACGGAAATACACACCACTTGGGGAACCAATTGAGTCTATAATGCAACGACTAGTCTAGGAAAATCTCATCAAGATCCCTATTTATGACAATTATCAAGAGCCTCAAGTTAAACCACCATGGTATGACGAGAAACAACTCTTTGATTTCCACAAGATAAACATACACACAATAGCCAGTTGCATGCGGCTTAAGAACCTAATTCAGGACCTCATTGATGATAGAACTGTAACCATTAAACAACCTACAGGAAATCAATATCTAAATATATACACGAATATGATGCTAGATCACAATAAGGGAAACAACAATGGTAAGGAAAAGTATAATAATGTGAACCATGTTTATGACCATGTGATTTCATCCTTAGATTTTGTTACACCCTTAGATGAATGGGTTACGGTTGTCAGTATCAAAGGATCTCAAGCCAACTATGGAGTCACCACATGTGGTGGAAAATTTACCATTCCAAGACCATCCCAAGCATCCAAAGCATCTGCTACCAATCCAAAGTCAATTCCCGACGGCTATAATGTCTTGGATCAGTTGAAAAGAACCCCTACCCAGATCTCCATCATGGAGTTGCTAAAAATCTCACCCACACATAGGAAAATCCTAGAAGAAGCATTGGCTTCATCCACTCTCCCCATAGATTTTGACGCAGACCAGTTCCAAGCTATGTTTGGACACATTACCATGCCACATCTCCTAACACTTTTTGATCAGGACTTCCCAACTCAGCCATCTCATAACTGTGCACTCAATCTTGAAGTCTCAGTCCATAAAAATAAAGTCAAAAGAGTCTTGGTGGATGGAGGTGCAGGGTTAAATATTTGTACTCTCGAGCTAATAATTTTTTTGGGATTCTCTAAAGATGTCACTGAAAAAGGTAAAGGTATTACAATCAGGGAATATGATGATCAGGAATAGGTGTCTCAAGGCACCATTCAACTCCCTATTCAAGTAGGGCCAGCTATCATGGAAACCACATGCCAAGTCCTTGATCTTGAATTACCTTACAATATCCTCATAGGGCGCCCATGGATTCATGGGATGCAAAATTTTGCATCCACCTTCCATCAGTGTATCAAGTTTCCATATCAAAATCAAGAGATCACAGTCCATGGAGATCTTGAACCATTTTATTATTGCAAGAACAGTGAAACCAAGTATTACAAAATCCCCCAAGTACCAAAGAATGACGAGACACCCACGCCTCCATATATAGACCCATTAACCCTCACCTCCACTTCTGAGACAAAGACACCCTCCATTCTAGACATCTCTGATATCAAAGTCATTATCCAAGATAACGGGTGTGGGGATTACAAAATGAAAAAGAGTGCTTTTGTAATAGGAGAGTTATCGCAATCTCCTCGATCTCATGGACAACCTCATTCAATTGACACATCAGCTCAAACCTTCAAATCGGACCCCTCCAAATTCAAAAGTGGGAGGACCTAAGTCAGGAAGTGGTAGATGAAAGGGATATATCAAGCTTATTGTATCAAGATGAAAGGCCTGTACCTGAACTTCCCATGGACAATAGCAACACAGAATTGCAGTTAATGCAAGGATGGGGATATAACAAAAATGAAAAGCTTGGGAAAAATGATAATGGCCTACTATAACCTATCATTCTTGAGAAGTGAATAAAGAATCTTGGCCTTGGATGTACCCCCCAAAAATAACCATACTTGGCAAAGGTGCCCCGGTTAAAATATTCAAAGCTTCCACCTCGGTTCTTGTATCTATTACGTATCCTTTTGAGGACCTCCTCACCGACCTACCTATGTTATTCAAGGATTCCTCCCTTCTCATGATTAGTACTCTATCTTTCAAACCAAGTGACCATACTAATGAGCTAAAACTTGTCTACCCCCAACTCATCAATTACGACCAACAAGGACCACCGATTTTAGACACGTTCGAAAATGATGAGGCTCTCTCAGAATTCATGGGATTTCGGGATACTCTACCATATGGAGATCACAAAGAAAGGTTTGAAATTGAGTTGGGCACACATGCCTACTATGGGGAAACAATAGATTTCCTCAGTTGCAAGAGTGAAAATTTAAGAATAATATCTAGGTATTTGAGTGAAAACCACACTGTGGCACTCTTTGACCCGAAAATAGTAAAAACAAAGGACGTATCCAATGGTGAAAACCTCTATGAGGTGCTAGAGGATGAGGGATTTAATCTTCCCCTTAGTGTTATTCATCAAGAGAAGTCAGCAGTCTTGGTAGAAAAGTGCAATCCGGTCAACCTAGGAACCGAGGAAACACCACATATCACCTTCTATGTAGAATCACTCTTGACCAAAGAACAAGAAATTCTAGCTACATTTCTGAGAGAAAGAAAGGTAAAATTTGCATGGACCTACGCTGTCATGCCTGGTCTTGATCCAGAAGTTGTGGTTCACAATCTAGTCATCTATCAAGAAGCAAAACCAGTAAGACAAAAGTTAAGAAAGATGCATCCACAAATAGCATTACTGGTCAAACTCGGATTACAGAAGCTCCTTGATGTTGGCTTCGTATGGCCAATTGATTATCCAAAATGGGTTTCAAACCTGGTACCAATCACTAAACCCAATGGGGGCATCCACATCTGTATTGACTTCAAAGACCTAAACAAAGCATGTCCTAAAGATGATTTCCCTCTCCCAAATATAGACATGATTGTAGATATGACAACAGGACATGAAATGCTATCACTAATGGATAGATTTTTAGGGTATAATCAGATCATGATAGCTAAATATGATCAACATAAAATATCTTTCACCTATCCATGGGGGACTTATTTTTGGAACATGATGCCATTTGGGCTGAAAAATGTAGGAGCTACCTATCAAAGAGCTATGACGCTAATCTTCCATGACATGATTCACAAAACTATGGAAGACTATGTGGTTGACATATTGGCCAAATGAAAAAAGCATTGGGATCACATACTGACTCTAAGCTCCATCTTTGACAGGCTAGAAGAATATAAGGTCATACTCAATCCAAAGAAGTGTGTCTTTGGTGTGCAATCAGGAAAGCTCCTCGGGTATATTGTATCTATGAGGGAAATTGAGATACTAAAGTCAAAGAAATTATCAAAATGGAGGCACCCAGAACATTAAATCAATTAAGGGGTTTGCAAGGAAGACTCCAATCCATTCACCAGTTTATAGCACAGTTAGTAGATAAGGCTATTCCATATTCTCATCTACTCCACAAGGGGATAGCATACAAATGGGATGAGAAATGTGATCAAGCATTCAATAAAATCAAGGAGTACTTGCTCACACCATCGGTTCTTATGCCACCAATTCTGAACAAGCCATTGATCTTGCATATATCGGCAATAGCAGTAGTCCTTGGCGCTCTCTTAGCACAATATGATGAGAATGGGAAAGAGAGAGCTATTTACTACATCAATAGAAACATGGTAGGATATGATCTGAATTATACATCCATTGAGAAGGCTTTCCTAGCAGTAGTGTTCGTCACACAAAAATTCAGACACTATATACTAGCACATCAGATAAAACTCATTGCCAAGATAGATCCTCTCAAGTATTTGCTTTCTAAAGCAATGCTAACAGGATGAACAGGTAAATGGGTCATGATCCTAATAGAACATGATATTGAGTATGTAGAATGGAAGGCCATTAAAGGACAAGTAATTACAGATCAGCTGGCAAAACCACCGATGTATTCAGAGAACCCATTGGTATCAAAATTTCAAAATGATTCAATCTTTAACCTAAGTGCAATAGATCACTGGAAAGTATGCTTTGATGGATCCTACAAACAACATGGTTCAGGAGTTGGGGTCTTCTTCATTACACCACAAGGAGTTTGCATACCAAAGTTATACAAGTTGTCTTTTCCTTGCACAAATAACATTGTAGAATATGAGGCTCTTGTTATAAGACTCAGAATTGTAGTACAATGGTAGATCATTACACTCAAGGTCTATGGAGGCTTGTGGCTTATCATCAACTAGGTCAATGATGAATATCAAACGAAAGATGAAAAATTGACCCCATACAAGAATTTGGTGAAAATCCTCAAAGAATTTATCATCATCACGTTTGAGCAAATACCTAGGGAAAACAACAAAGCAATGGATGCTATGGAAACAATCGGATTGCTACTAGATATCCCACGCAACATCCCTAAGCAAGAATTCCTTGTAGAGAAACTTCTCATACTATCTTTCGAGGTACCAAAGTTTGAATTCATGAGTGAAATCGTTGGTCCTGGTGACCCTTGGTATCATGACATTTACACCTACTTGAAAATAGGATTCCTCCCTGTTGATATCACCCCGAACCTTAAAAGAACATTTTTCAAGAAGTCATCCTGCCTTGTTATCTTAGGAGACACCCTATATAATAGGAGTATCAAAGGAACCTTTGTTACAATGCCTTAACCCTGAGGAAGCTTTGACTACTTTAACTAAGGTACATGAGGGAATTTGTAGTTCACATTCAAGTGGTAAGACCTTGGCCAAGAAATTGCTGAGGACTAGGGACTACTAGCCTACGATGGAAAGAGAAGCTCATGAATATTTCCAAAGGTGCTTGCAATGTAGACAACATGGGGACCTCATCCATGCACCAGCTCAGGAGCTTTGACCAATCATAACACCTTGGCCCTTTTCACAATGGGGGCTCAATCTCATTGGAAAAATCATACCCACTTCATCCAATGGACATAAGTTCATTATCACCACCACTGAGTACTTCATGAAGTGGGTAGAGGTCATCCCAATGACCTACATCACAGGGAAGTATATTTCCATGTTCATCCCAAACTACCTCATTTTTGTTATGGTGTTCCACAAAACCTTATCTCAGATAACGAGACACCTTTCAAAAATTAGGATGTCCAAGAACTATGCCAAAAATTCAATATCCAACATCACTTCTCTACCCCATATTACCCCCAAGGTAATGACCAAGCCAAGGCTATGAATAAAACCATCTTGAAAATCCTAAAGAAAATAGTCAATGAAGTTGGTCGTGATTGGCACCTACAGTTGAATCCCACCTTATGGGCCTACTGAACAAGTATCTACATGCCTATAGGTGCAACCCCTTTCTCCCTAGTCTATGGATCAGAATCCATCCTTCCCATTGAGATCGAGCTCCCATCCTTAAGAATATCATTGGAGAACCTTGTTACTGATGAAGAATATCAGGCGTCACGGTTGAACGAGCTAGAACTACTGGATGAGCGACACATGGATGCCTTCAACCACCTGCAAGTCTATCAAAACCATCTCAAGTGAAGCTACAACAAGAAGATCAGGAGTTGAAACTTTCAAGTTGGAGAGCTTGTATTGAAAGAAATTAAAAAAAATATACCAAATCCAGACAACAAGGGATAAATTTAACCCAACTAGTTAGGGCCCTTCATCGTCACGACATGTTATAAATCAAGAGCATATCAATTGTCAACACCAGAAGGTGAACCTCTACAAGATTCCATCAACAACTCCCATCTCAAAAAAAATTATGCCTAAACTTGCAGGTTATAAATTCAAAGAATATAAAAAAATCAAAAAAATATAAAAATCCAAAAAAAATTAGAAAAAGGATTGAAAACAGTAAAGAAAAAAAATCATCCTTTAGTGAAAACCACTTTGGTGGCACTTTGGGAAAGTACCTTGGTGAAAACCTAGCAAACAGGTGCCTTGTGTAAATAAGCACTTTTCATCCACCATTATCTCTATGACTTGTTTTGCATCATTCATTCATCGCATTCCATTGATCCTCCTTACACCCATCCGCGTTTGCATCATAGCTCGATTCTGTGTTTGTATCATGATCCCTCCTAGAACTACTTGGCACCATTCCTAAGGTTAGTTTTTCCTGCCTATATCAGAGTAGTCTATCACACCATGTTGGGGGCATGTTCTTATACCTGCATTGAATCAAATTCGTGTATATTCTTGCTATCTTCCTTAAAATAAAAAAATCCAAAAACATTCATAAAATCAGAAAATCCAAAAAACATTCATCAAATCAAAAACATCCAAAAACATCCAAAACATATAAAAATCCCAAAAACTAGGTCAAAAGCCAGAAAAAATTCAAAAAATAGAGTCTTCTTGTCGAACTACGGGTCTCTAAGCTCTTAAAGTGGAAAATACCATCATCGATGTTCCCCCGAGAAACATTAGGTCGGTCCTTTAGGAGTCTGTCATAATAAACTGGCAATCCATTTATAAGCGAGTTTGTGTCATTCAAACTACATGGTCTCTGCGTGTATAACGTAGGCAAGGCTAATCTTTGATCAACCCCTGAGGCCCCTAGGATAGGTCTTTAGGTTAGGTTCTTGGTCAAAATCTTAGAAAACAGAAAAACATTGGAAAATTTGAAAATCAAAACATCTGCAAAACATCTTGAAAATACAAAAAACACCAAAAACATCCAAATATTTGAAAAAATCATCTGCCCCATCTCATGATCACCCACAATAAACATTCACTCATAATAAATGACCGTCACCCCCAACCTTTGGTGAAACAATCGGAAACAAGTTCAAAAAATTGAAAGTGAAAACTCAAACATCAAGCTCTCAAGTCTAGGTCAGTAAGTAAACAAGATGGTCAACTCTTGGTATTAATATCCCATCATCTAGTTAGTCCCAAAATCATCTGATAACATCATGTCCTAGGATGCATCCTTCCTACAATGGACATCAACATCAGGCATCATCGTAGTTTAGTCTTGGCTAGAGGTATGAAGAACATTAGCTTGTTTGTTTACTTGATCTTTTCTTTTGATTTATCTTATTGCGCTCATTCCAATGATCTCTCGATGATGTCTAAAAAAATGATTTAGAGAGAAGGAATAAGGCATTGAACATTATCTTTTTATCTATTGTGCTTGTTAGATATTCTTGTAATATAACCTTGGTCATACTTACTTTATTTGGTCTATAGGGAGGGTGTTTTAAATATCTTGTTGACCACATGGGAAGGTTCTGATTTTCTATGTTTTGGTCTGAGATGTTTGAAATATCTAAACTGCATCCTAAATAAGGTTTTTTATGTCAGTTATGAACAAGAATACTCCTATCTAATTTTCAATTCAAAGTCCATCGCACTAGGTACAATGTCATCCCGGTTCTTTATACCTTGATGCATCATATCTATGTGTGTTATCAAAAATAAGGTAAGTAAGCTCTTTATATCCCCAATCTCTGATAAGCAATCATCATCATTATCATCTTATTCATCATTAACCTCAAATTCAAGGGTTGATTTCTCTTTCTTCTATCTTTTCCACATACTAATACTAACATGGCATCATGGAATTTAGGAACAAAAAAATCCATATATGCATCCATCCTACATCCACAAAACGTCAACATACTACATGTCATTCATATCATACATCAATCATCTCACATACATTTACATTATTATCAATCATAATATAGATTGGTTATTCTAAGCATCTCATAAACCATACATTTTCATAAAACATCCATTGAATAATCATATAGGCATCATCACATGTTGCATCATCCATACATTCATCACATATGAAAAAGGTACTAAAAAAGAAGATAAACATTACATCACATTTGCATCCACCACATAAGCATCATTAAAAGCATTGCAGCATGCATACATACATATTGCATCATCATATCGCACATAGAAAAGATACTGAAAAATAAATAGAACATATCATTACGTTGCATACATCATCCATAAATACATTATGCATCCATCATAATAATGCATCCATATAGATCCATCATAACATTGCATCACATCATAAAGAATATAACATCATAAAAATAAAACAACATTGCATCCATTCATCAATATATATATATGCACATCACATAAAATAAAATAAGCATCATATCATACAAATGCATCGAAGGTCATCTCATGTATATATCAAAAAAAAATTAATGTCATGATACATCATAATCAAATACATAGCATCGAATATACAAGAGGCTAGTCACAAAATTGACCAATGAATGTATACACATCATAATCAGGCTATACAAAAATTGTGTCCCTGTGTACTATCAGTATCTTGAGTTTGCCTGGCTATGTTTGCCTCCATGGTGACTACCTCAGCTCTAATGGTGAGACCTTGATGGTCTCCCTAATGTGCTTGCATGAGGAGTCCTGTTAGGAGCTATCTAACTGATATGGGAGAAATTTGGCTCCCTCTACTCCTATGCCATAGCTCTATAGTATACAACCTTGTAATACAAGGCCTCCTGCATCGCACGGCCGTACATCTCAGTCGAAACCATAGCTTGCCCCTGAATTTGTTGAGCCGCAATCTCTAATTGTTTCCATCAACCTATCTCGAGCGCAAGATCCATATCAAAATCTTGTCTCATTTGGCACTCATGTGCCACCTCTTGTCGATCCTAGTCCCTCTCCTGAACCAATGTCTATATCTGGGCATGTGCTTGTTGAAGCTGCCCTGTGAGAACCTAGACCTGCACCTGCAGTGCTGCTATCTGGTTGTCCCTAGGATCGGGACATGGTGGTGGTCGTGGTGGTGGCATGTGTGGTTGTTATGGTGGTTGGACTGGTGGCCTCTACCCAATATGTGGCACTAATGGCAGAACCTGTCTATCATGCCCATTGTGTCTTGTACCCCCATCCTACCCATCCCGTCCTGGCTACTACGAGACTTGTCCAATCCTCGGCCCCCTAATCTGTCCTCTCCCTGCAGATGACACTGCTGGTAAAGTCAATTAAACAAGGGCATGGGCCTTCCAATATGCATCATAGGCCTAGGTCATCCCTACATCTGCAGGACCATCAAAATATACCCAAGGCACCATAATCAGTTGCCTGAAATCATCAATCGCCTGTTGAGGTGGGATCCTCTATCCCCATGCTGCCTCTTTGAATCTATGGGCAAAGACAACTCTCTATGTATCATCAGGTGCATCCTACACCTCCCCGAACTGGTGAGCAACCCTATCAGGGAGGTATCACTCAACCATGTAATGCTCCTATCCTTGCATGTATTGGGACTTCCGACAATAGAGAAGGTGATCGTCATCATCGTGCCATCTCAAAAAATGGAGCCAAGGCCTCCATGTGAAATTTTTCATCTCGTCCAAAAACTCCCTCCACTGCAAGATGTCGGTGATACTTGTAAAGTGGAGGATAGTCATCCCCCCTATATCTGCACACCGCAAGATCATTGCGGTCAGGTTGAACGTGTGCAATCTATAGCCTCAAGATGGCAATGTGCTCATAATCCCACATGTGCAAAAGGGTGACACTCTCTCCTATGCCATGGGCCCTGTTGTAGATGACCTGGTGCATATCATTATACAAGGAAGCTAGGACAATTGGCCCCTAGGTGTAGACGGCCATCTCCTCCATCATCCAGGACTAAACGATCCCCTAGCCAATGCTGCATCCTCAAGCTCATCAATCAGGAACAAGGATTCCCGAGATCAGTGTGCCAACAAGTAATGTCAGATCAGGAGAAATCCCCTCATTGTGACGAAGGTCTATCTAGTCGTTGTCCACCTCGTATGAGTCAATGCCAAAAAAAGAAAAAATGGCATCACCACTTACCTCGACGTTATAGATGATGTGCTCACTGTGAATCGAGATCTGCAAGATCCACCACATGTCCTCCAAGGTGATGGTGGCCTTGCCAGTCGGTAGGTGGAATGAACAAGTCTCACTTTGCCATCTCTCAACCAATGCGGTCATCATCGCAAGGTGCATCCGCACCTCTGACATCTGAGCAATGTGGCCAAAATTGATCACTCTAAGGAAAAATAGGGCTTGGTCTAAAAAATATCTAGCTTTGCAAAATAACCGGCTCTTGTGCTCCTTCGAACGGAGCACTAATAGGACCTCCTGCAACCAAAACATGCACGATGTCAAAAAAATCGCAAAGGGCGCTTATCAAAAAAATTAAAAAATCCTAGAAAAAGAAAAAATGAGCCTACATTTCAAAAGTGGTGTGGCATTTTCAAAAGTGACGCTCTTTGTCTTGCAAATGCGGTGCTGTGCTACAAACATGGGTTGTCATTCCTGAGTCACGCTAGAACCTCTTAGGGTCGTGCGACGCTATCATACAAAGGTGAGTCGGCATTTTTGCACGACTCTGAGCGTTGTGCGATGCTTCATTACAAACGTGGGTCAACATTTGCAAAAGCAATGCCGCCCATAATAATTACGACGCCCTAGAGAGCCACTTTTGGCTAACCTAAATGAACCCTCATAAATGCTCGAAAAACATGAAAAATGAGGAAAGTTTTGAAAAGTGTACTTGGGGTCCTACATCCTAAGGCCTCTGGAACTCTTGAACTCGCTCTGTTTGATGCTTGGGAAGCATATGAGCAGCCATTTTTTCAGCACCTAAGAGCAAAAAGTGGCAGAATTTCTAAAAGGCAAGTGTGTAAATGATTTGAAAATGACCCTCTTAATCCCTTTTATAAAAAATTTTTGGGATTTTTGGGCATTTTTTAGGGTTCTTGAACTCATTTAATCTGTTTTTGCCCAAACAAGGCCTGTTTTGGTTCGTTTTCACTGTCGTAAGCCTAATTTCTCATTTCGTGGGCTGCTTTTCGCTCCTGAATTATCGTTGAATCTTTTTCACAAACTCGACCAAATTTTACAATTTTCACCCGATCTCTCGAGGGGGCAGTATGGTAGCATAATTCTTCTGTTGGGGCAATAGTGGGGCATCCGAAAATTAGGAAAATTTTGAATTTTGATCATGGCAGTTTTATTCTTTGAACCGATGCAGCAAGTGCATCACTTCAAAGAGGGGAAAAATGTAGACACTGAAAATGTCATGATTGATATTATGCATATGATTTTGATCAACTAACGCTGTTTCTGGTGCAGGAGCAAATAGTTCACCATTTGCAAGATTGAATTCTTGAAGATGTAATAGGATGGTCAGTAGGGCGGTTTGGAGTAAATAGAGTCTATTTAGGTTAAATAAGGTCTTACAAGACCATTTATTATGTATTTGCGTGGTTTAGAGTCTTAGGTGTCAAGTTGATAAAGTTTTACAAAAAATTGCAAAATTGCAACTTTTTAGGGAATGTGAAGGGACATAGAATTTGAAAAGTAGTTATGAACGTTTGGTTGGGTAGTTTTGAATTTAATGGCTATAAAAAGCCTCTCTATGGCTTGAAGATGTTTGATTGTTGATATTTTTGAAATTCTAATACAAATACAACATTTTTTCCGCATATTTCTTTGATTTCTAGAACTTTTTACATACTATATTGTCCCGTACAAGACCTAAATGATCTAAATATCATAGTGTAATGTAGGGGGCATGTAATAGCTATCAAATATTTCAAATTTGACAGTCTAATAGTCAGATTTGTGGGATATTTCTTAATTTTTCTGAAGTAGCCTATAATTCTCTATTTTTAGGTTTGATTTCCTTCTAAAATGGTGATATGACCCATTCCAATTTCTGTACTTACTATTTCTCATGGAATGGGTCCTATGCATTGTAATTTAGGTGTTTCCATGGGTTTAAGGTAGAGGAGTTGAGTTTGTATGAAGTGGGATGATGCCCTAGGGTAAATTTGGGTGATTTTATATGTGAAATTAAGGTGTCAATATAGGCTTTTGATAAAATATTGAAAGATTGGTCTATGTAATGATTTGGTGAGTTTTTGTAGGGAATTTGTAAGGTTTTTGAGGCATTGGGTGTGTCAGGAAAGCCCGGGTGATGGTAGTTTCCTTAAACCCTAGCCTTTATGCATGAAATGTGAGGGTTTGTTGGATCAACACCCTAGGAGTCTTGAAACTCAGAATAGATGTTGGAATTTGGAGCATTGATAGACAATTTGTGACTTTTTAAAGAGTTTCAGTGAAAACTTGAAGATTTGGAGGGACCTACTTTGTAAAAGAGGGCTAATCTAGTAGCCTAAAATAGGGGTAGTTTGTTATTTATCAAGGTTATGTCAAAGAAGCCACTTGTAATCTTTTGAGAAAGTTGTGTTAGTTTTGTGGGAAGTATAAATTGATGTTTTATTGGCCTTTGTACAACCTCCAAAAGATAAGTCCCGGTGTTGTGGTTTGAGGGATAGAAGCCTATTGGTGAGAGGTTGAGACTAGTGAAGTGTTTTGTGTTCATAGGCAGGTTTCCTTGTTGTGTTGGATCATTTTGAGTTGGAAGGAAGGCTATCACCTTCTTGATTACATTAGGTGGTATTAGAGCATAGGGATAAGGTATTTTTTTGGTGATTTGATTGAATTTTGTAGGTTTGAAGAAAGGTGATTGGAAGGTGAAAGGACAAATTGGTGAAGATGCCTTTGAAGGGTGTTGGCGCTACAAGAGAGTTGCAGGATCTGAAGGAGAGGCATGCTAAGATTATGGAGTCACATAATGCAGTATTGGCAAGGCTTGCTGCCTTGGAGACAAAGAAAAGAAGTGAAGTCAATGATGAAAGTGAAACAGAGGAAGTTGAAGAATATGAGGATGTTGATGAAGAACTAGACCCTGAAGACCAGAGGATTTTAAAGATTCTCAAAGCAGTGAAAGGTGATTCAATGAAGGTAAAAGTTGATCTTCCTATGTATGATGGAAATTTAAATGAAGAATTGCTTGACTAGATTGTTGCTATGGATAATTATTTTGAAAGTGAAGACATTTCAGATGAGTAGATGGTGAAGATGGAAAAGACAAAACTCAAAGGTCATGCTCATTTATGGTGGGACTATGAGCAAGTAGAAAGGAGAAAAAAAGGCAAGTCAAGAATAGTCTCTTGGGATAAGATGGTACAAAAACTAAAAGGTAAATTTCTTCCAAAAGATTATGAAGTTCAATTATATAAAAGATTGCAAGGATTGAAGCAAAAATATCTAGATGTTAAGGCCTACACTGATGAATTTTACAAACTAAGTATAAGGTCAAGAAGGGATGAGGATGAGGCTGAAAAAGTGCTTAGATATCTAGGTGGTCTCAGATTTAATATACAAGATGAACTTCTTGTTGCTAACCCAAAGACTGTTGAGGAATGTTTTCAATTAGCAATTAGGGTGGAGGAAAAGCTTAAAAGAAGGAAAGAGAAATCAGTTAGAGGAAGAGGTGCTAACACAAGAGGGAGAGGAACAATCCCTACACCAAAGCAGCCATTGGAGGAACAAGAAGAAGAATAAAGAGGTAAGGAGCAAGGTATTGATACAAGAGGAGGTTTTAGAGGTAGAGGAAGGTTTAGTGGTGGTAGAAACTCTAATGATTTTTCAAGGAGATGTTATACTTGTAATGAATATGGTCATCCATCTTGGAAGTGTCTTGAAAGGGTTGGTAGTTCATCTAGTAGTGAAAAGAGGATTGATAGGAGAGCACAAATCATTCAAGAAGAGGAATGTGAGAGTTCAAATTCTACAATTTTAAGAGTTACTCATGAGACAGGGGAAATGTTGATGATGAGAAAGATTGTATTGAAGGAAGCCAAGGAAGTGGAACCATTGCAGAGAAAGAGCCTCTTCAAGACTACATGTAAGTGTAAAAACAAGGTATGCAAATTTTTTATTGATTCAGGCTCAACTGAAAACATGGTGTCAAGTGAGATGGTTAACAAATTGAATCTGCAAAAATTTACTCATGAGTTACCCTATAAAGTGTCTTGGTCGAGTGATGGGAAATCTTTGTTGGTTAATGAAAAAGTTATGGTAGATTTCTAGATTGGAGGCTATAAAGATAGTGTATTTTGTGATATTCTTCCTATGGATTGTTTTCACCTACTCCTAGGTAGACCTTGGCAACATGACAGGCATGCCTTGTATAATGGTAGAGAAAACACATATACAATAGTGAATGATGGATGCAAGTTTGTTTTAACTCCTTTAGTGGAAGATGAGAAAGGTAAAAAAAAAGTGATTATGTGTGAAAAAAAAGAGCTTGTAGGAGTTGTGAATGTAGAAAAAAATTCAGGTGTTGCAGACAGTTCAAAGTCTAAGAAAGCAATGGCAGTAGGTAAGAAGATTGAATCGGGTTTGCAGGGTAAGATGACAATGAATTTGAGTGAGAATGTTTTGGTGGGGACCATTGTGTGTCTTGTAGATAAAAGTGAGTTTACAAAGCTAACAAGAACTGTAGGTATAGGGGTTAATAAAATTGGAAATACAGTGAGTACAGTGGAGGATGGATCTGTCGGTATAGAGGTACTAGTTGTTGACAAGACAATGGAACAATTGACAGTAAAGAAAGGACAAAATGGACAAAGCAGTAAAGGTAGTTGCAAGCCTGAGTTTGAAGCAAAAGAGAAGACAAATCAAGTAACAACTGGTAAGAGTTTATTTGATTGTATAAAGATAAGAACATTGTCATGTTTGGGTTAGAGAAAGGATAGAAGACCTTTATCAGGTCTGATTGTAAAGAATGAATCATGTTCAAGTGCAAGTAAAGACACAAAGGAAAAGTATGATAAAAGATCTCAGTTTCTAGATCAAGGAATAATATTTGTAGGGCAGTATGCATGTGGAAACCAAGGTGGAATTGGAACAAATCAGTGCTCATGTGGCATGAGCTCTTTTCTTGTGGGGGTGTATAGTGCAGGAGCGCCTAGTTCACCATTTGCAAGATTGAATTCTTGAATATGTAATAGGTTGGTCAGTAGGATGGTTTGGAATAAATAGAGTCTATTTAGGTTAAATAAGGTCTTACAAGACTATTTATTATGTATTTGGGTGGTTTAGAGTCTTAGGTGTCAAGTTGATAAAAGTTGCACAAAAAAGTGAAATGTAGTCAAGGCAAAAAAATTGCAAAATTACAACTAATTTGGGAATGTGAAGGGACATAGAATTTGAAAAGTAGTTATGAACATTTGGTTGGGAAGTTTTGAATGTAATTCCCATAAAAATCCTCTCTATGGCTCGAAGATTTTTGATTGTTGATAGTTTTGAAATTCCAATACAAAATACAACGCTTTTTCTACATATTTCTCTAATTTCCAAAACTTTTTACATATTGTATAGTCTCGTACAAGACCTAAATGATCTAAATATCATAGTGTAATGTAGGGGGCATGTAATAGCTATCAAATATTTCAAATTTGAGAGTCTAACAATCAAATTTGTGGGAGATTTCTTAGTTTTTCTAAAGCAGCCTATAATTCTTTATTTTTAGGTTTGATTTCCTTCTAAAATGGTGATATGACCCATTCCACTTTCTATACTTATTTTTTCTCATGGAATGGGTCCTATGCATTGTAATTTAGGTGTTTCCATGGGTTGAAGGTAGAGGATTTTATTTTTTATGAAGTGGGATGATGCCCAAGGGTAAATTTTAGTGATTTTCTATGTGAAAGGAAGGTGTCAATATAGGGTTTTGACAAAACAGTGAAAGATTGGTCTATGTAATGATTCAGTGAGTTTATGCAAGGAATTTGTAAGGTGTTAGAGGCATTGGGTGTGTCAAGAAAGCTTGGATGATGTTAGTTTCATTAAACCCTAGCCTTTATGCATGAAATGTGAGGGTTTGTTGGATCAACATCGTAGGAGTCTTGAAATTGAGAATAGATGTTGGAATTTGGAGTATTGATAGACAATTTGTGACTATCTAAAGAGTTTCAGTGAAAAATTGAAGATTTGGAGGGACCTCCTTTGTAAAAGAGGTCTAATCTAGTAGCCTAAAACAAGGGTAGTTTGTTGTTTCTCAAGGTTGTGTCAAAGAAGCCACTTGTAATCTTTAGGGAAAGTTGTGTTGGTTTTGTGGGAAGTCTAAATTGATGTTTTATTGGCCTTTGTATGGCCTTCTCCAAAAGAGAAGTCCTAGTGTTGTGGTTTGAGGGCTATAATTCTATTGGTGAGAGGTTGAGACTAGTAAAGTAGTGTTTTGTGTTCATAGGCAGGTTTCCTTGTGTTCGGTCATTTTGAGTTGGAAGGAAGGTTATCACCACATTTCTTACATTATTTTCTTCTAAAATCACTTCAAATTGATCAATTAATTGAATAATCAACATTATTTAATTAAAATCAACAAATTTAGCTATTAATCAAATAATTAAATTTATTTGATTAATTCACCCTTCTTCTAACTAATTATTCATCTTATTTAATTAAATCAAATCATTTAATTAAATCCTCTTTTAATCCTCTCATTTGATTAAAAATCAATCAAATCAAATATCACACTTTCTAATTCACTCCAATTAATTAATTCAGGATTAATTAATCCTAATTCAGCTTTCTAATTAGCATTATCAATTCCTCCAGCTTTTAACTCTTCAAGAGTTAAATCAACTCGTGGTCAACTAACCAGGTTGCACATGAAAATAATTTCAATTAATTATTTAATTCCTCAATTATCCTCACAAAGGCATATTTTGAGAAATATTCCTCTCAACCACCTCTTAATCAATTTCCCTCCAAAGGATTTCAAAAACCTATCACATCCTCTTACATCTGCATTTAATTCTCTTACAACCTTTCAAATCCTCTTACATCCTTTCAAATCTCATTCAATTCCTCTTACAACAATTTCAAATTCTCAACCAACAACATTTACTTCTCTTCCATCCTCCTCCACTCACACAATTCTGAAAATGTGCTCCACCCTCATCCAATAGAATTGTGACACTTGGAAAATTCTCATTGGCTCTCAATTTATCCCACAATCATCAAATCCTCTCATTCTTCAACCTTTGGCTTCTATAAATAGAGGCATCCTTTTCATAATATGGATCCACAACTTCATGCATTATCACTATAGCCATTTGAGTTCTTAGTTTTCTATCATTTTCAAGTTTCATAATTAGATTATAGTCAATTTCATCTTTGAATCATCTTCAACTTCATCAAGTTTATCAAGGGATTGGGAAAGGGCTTCTTTCCACATCAAAGGAGCACCACTCCCCCCTACGGGATGAAGGTTTTGCTAGTTTAGATTATATTACATGCTTCAATTATGTTATTTCATTGTTTATTTCATGTTTTCTCTTAAATTAGTTGAAGAATCTCATAGGGAGCATTATATTTGTGTTACTAACCTGTTTGACATTTTTTTGTTGATCTTTTGTTAGTCTATGCAGGTTTTGTGCTCACACCCATAAAAAACAAGAAATAGGAAAAATGAAAAGATAACATACAGATGATTCATTTGAGGTTTTTTATAAGATCTCATTTAACTATGTCAAATGGATTTGGAATGGACAAAGCATATTTGATTGACTAAATTTGGAGGTAGCTTATCCATCATCATTGTATGCATCATCTTCTCTTTGAATTTGTTTCTATAATGCACCAAGCTTAGAAATGATTGGGGATGCACTTAAGGTGGATAAAAACTCATCAAATTTGTTATGTATGCTTGGCAACATGGAACTAAAAATAGATGACTGATTTAAAGAAAAAGAAACAATTAAAGTAGCACACCAACTTATCTTGGTTGATGAAGCAAAACGAAAAGCTGATGAAGAAGGATTTAGATGGAAAGGAGAAAGAAAGAGGAGGAACTTCGATGGGTGATGCAACAAGAGGAGTGATTTGAACGTCTGAAGGAATTATGGAAGAGTAAGCATAAGGATAGGGATGATGACGATGATGAAACTGGTCAGTCTGAGAAGAAACAAAAGAAGGAAAAGAAGAAAAAGAAGAAGGATAAGGACCACAAGGCTTATGATTCTTATATGGAGGAACCTAATGTTACCATAGAAGATGAGGCAAATTATATGAGTGATAAGGCACAAGATGATGCAGAAAATGCCCAAGATCTTCTTGCAGCTGCAGGTCTAGAAGACTCTGATGATGGTGAGATAAACTCTCCAATTTCAACAAAATCACGAAGGATACATGCATACTTTGATTCTGAAGATGATTAACCATTGCAAAAACAAATTTTGAGAGAAGATGATCCATATGATGATGATGTATAGGCTTCCTGAGCTTTAACCAAACCTAGCTCTATTTTCCAAGAGAAAAATCTCCAACGCCCATGGGAAATGAATGATGATCATTTGAGTTTCAACAAATTCCAAGAGAAGATGATGCATACAATGACAATGGATAGGCTACCTCAAAATTTTAGTCAATCAAATATGCTTTGTCCCTTCCAAATCCATTTGAAATAGTTAAATGAGATCTTATTAAAACCTCAAATGAATCATTTGTATGTTATCTTTTCATTTTTCCTCTTTCTTTTTTTATGGGCAACCTATTTTAGTCTTTATTTTAGAACATTTTTTGTGTCCTTCAATGTATTATGCTTTATCTTTCTATCAGATTCTAGAGTAAAAGAACCTATAATTGAAAATAGATTAATTCATCTATTTTTATTTTACAATCCCAAATAGGTGGATTAAATTATTTTGTTGTTAAATAAATCTTGTACAATGTAATGTCCCCTTTTCAAAATGAAACCAAGTTGAAGCTCAAATGCTCATCATTCATTTCCCATGGGCCTTAGAGATTTTTCTTTTGGAAAATAGGAGCTAGGTTTGGTTAAAGGTTAGGAAGCCTAGACATCATCATTATATGGATCATCTTCTCTCGGACTCTATTTCTACAATGGTTCATCCTCTTTAGAATCAGAGTATGCATGTCTCCTTCGTGATTTTGTTGAAACTAGAGAATTTGTCTCGCCGTTATCAGAGTCTTTTAGACCTATAGCTGCAAGAAGATCTTGGGAATTTTTTGCATCATCTTGTACCTTATCACTCATATAATTTTCCTCATCTTCCATGGAAACATCAAGTTCCTCCATATAAGAATCATAAGCCTTGTGGTCCTTATCCTTCTTCTTTTTCTTCTTTTCCTTCTTTTGTTTCTTCTTAGATTGACCAGCCTCATCATCATCATCATCATCCATGTCCTTATGCTTACTCTTCCATAATTCATTCACACATTCAAATTGCTCCACTTGTTGCATCACCCATTGAAGTTCTTCCTCTTGCTTTCTCCTTTCCATCTGAATCCTTCGTTCTTTATCAACTTTTCATTTTACTTCAGCAGCCAAGACAAGTTGTCATGCTACCTTAATTGTTTCTTTTACTTTAAGCCAATCATATGTTTTCAGTTCCATGTTTCCAAGCATACATAAAGCATTTGCTGAGTTTTTTATCCACCTTAAGTGCATCCCCAATCAATTCTAGGCTTAGTTGGATCTCATTTCAAGCCTGAGCCATGGCTGAAAGACGTAGATGTTCATCCACATAATTAGGAAACTTGAACAATTTTAGCCTATATAATAGATTTTCTTTTTTAGTATCATGTAGTTGTTCAAACAACCTAGCAAGATTAAATAGTGTTGTGACTTTATCCCATGGTAACTGGAGTGAAACACCACCTTCTTCTAGTCGATGGAAGAATTCCATATCCTTAGAGTGCACAGAAAAAACTATAGAATTGGCACTGGGGCTTTTATTTATGAATTCAACCCAAATGCCATTTCCTAATGCCTCCATAAAATTTTGTTGAGCCAACTCTAGTTCATCAAACTCAAAATGAAGAACCCCAATCTTGTTTAACAATTGAATGGGTACTTCTTCTTTGCTCTTCTTCATAAGAGACTTTGGCATCTTAAGAGAATCTAAGGTTGCACTGGGTTCTTACAATATTAATAACTCACCCATCTTGATAAATGCATGGGCATCAGGTGGATCTATGCGAGTTTCCTTTCTTAAAATTTTCAAATCCTTCTCTTCTAGCCCTTGTTGAGCATATATATGGCCTACAACTTTTAAGCTATCACAGTTTTCAAGGTGGACCTCCAAAACCTTTTCAAAATTTGAGAGAAAACTCTTAAGATCTCCTAGCTTCAATTGAATTTATCCAAAAAATCTTGTGGCCTCTGGCTTTCCTTGACTGTGGTGTCATAATCACCTTTACTATGATAAGATCATGCAAGATTATAATATGAATGAGATTTCATGAGGGTGGTCAGTTGAAACAAGAGCTATCTCAGTCAACTGTTCCACAAGAAAATGTTTCCCTACAGTGAAGAAAAAATGGTTTTCTAAATGATTCAATTCCATTGCACAGTACAGGTTTACTCTACGCATCTTTTCCATTCCATCATGAATACTACCTTTTTCACTAATTGTGAGAATCCTACAAGTAAAAAATGTACAAAACTGACCATAGAGATTTATGTAGAGGCAGAACATCATTTCCTAATGCCTCCATAAAAGTTTGTTGAGCCAATGTTCATCACACTCAAAATGAAGAAACCCAATGTTGTTTAACAACTGAATGGGTATTTCTTCTTTTCTCTTCTTCAGAAGAGACTATGGTGTCTTAAGAGAAGCTAAGGCTGCACTAGGGTCTAATGATATTAATAACTCACCCATCTTGATAAATGCATGGGCATCATGTGGATCTATGCGAGTTGACTTTCTTAAAATTTCCAAAGCCTTCTCTACCTACCCTTGTTGAGCATCTATATGGCCTAAAAATTTTAAGCTCTCACAATTCTCAGGGTGAACATCCAAAACCTTTTCAAAATTTGAGAGAGAACTGTTAAGATCTCCCAACTTCAATTGAACCTATCCACAAAATCTTGTGGCCTTTAGCTTTCCTTGAATAATTCCATGTAGTAGTGGCCAGTTGTGTCATAATCACCTTTACTATGATAAGATCATGAAAGATTATAATATGAATGAGATTTCATGAGAGGTTGGTTAGTTGAAACAAGAGCTATCCCAGTCAATTTTTCCACAAGAAAATGTTGCCCTGTGAAGAAAAAATGGTTTGCTAATTGATTCAATGCCATTGCATAGTACGGGTATAATTAAAAGGCTCTATGAATCTTTTTCGTTCCTTCATGAACACTAGCTTTTTCACTAATTGTGAGAATCCTACAATTAAAAAGTGCACAAAATTGACCACAAATATTTTTTCCCATTTCAAATAGCAAAATTGTCAAAAAAATGTGTTTAAAACCCTTAAAAAAATGCCAAATAAAATCACACTAATTTTATGCCAAAAAAAAACCATGAGACCATAGCTTGTTGCTTACTATTATGATTTGATATATTTTTCCAAGCATCCATAGCTTTTTTGAAATCATCTGTTTTAGGATTTTAGCCATAACAGCAAGGTAGTGAATTGTTTGATAAAATGCTTTGGTAGAGATGTATGAAGAATGTGGTAGCATAGAAAAGGAAATGAACTTTGGAAAAAATGCCTCAAATAAATGTGGTCTCATGGTGATGGAATGCCATGAAAAATTCCATGACAAACAAATTGTTATGGATTGTCATGGCATTCCATCACCACGAGACCATGTTTCTTTGAGGCATTTTTTCAACTAGTTCATTGACTTGTCTATGCTATTGCTTACTATTATGCTTTGATAGATTTTTTCCAAGCATCCTTAGCTTGTTCAAAGGCACTTGTTTTAGGATTTTATCCATAGCAACAAGTTAGTGAACTATTTTATAAAAAAAATTTGGTGGACATGTATGAAAAATGTGGTAGCATATCTGGTGAACTTTTGAAAAAATGCCTCAAAGAAATGTGGTCTCATAGAATGCCATGACAAGAAAATGCAATTGGTAGTTGCTCCTAGTTATTAGTTATGCAATGTGAATTAATTGCATGGCTAGGTTGATTCTGAAAAACTATATTGTAATTGAAATTTTGTCATCTATCAACATCTAGTTATTAGTTTTGCAATGTGAAGTAATGCTTTGAGTTTGAAAGATGTGCAATGAAATGTAATCAACAATTTGAATATAAACTACAAAAATATATTTTTTACAATTCATTAGTTAAACTCTCTATTTTATTTTCTCTCTATAACTCTATTGCTACGGAAATTCATTTCAATTAAAAAAAATAGTTTGTCTCTTATTCAATTTTTTTTTACATTTTGTCATCTATCAACATCTAGTTATTAGTTTTGCAATGTGAAGTAATGCTTTGAGTTTGAAAGATGTGCAATGAAATGTAATCAACAATTTGAATATAAACTACAAAAATATATTTTTTACAATTCATTAGTTAAACTCTCTATTTTATTTTCTCTCTATAACTCTATTGCTATGGAAATGGCTTTCAATTAAAAAAAATAGTTTTTGTCTTTTAGTCTACAAATTTTTGTTGCTATGTGTAGAACATTTTAGATGGATCAATGTCAAAGGTTGACTAGGGATCAATACCATGCATTTGATGAGAGAATAACGGATGAGAGTGACATGGAAAAATATCCATGTCCATGTAATGACTGTCTTGGTGGAAGGGTGAAAAAAAAATTAGATTTATTGACATATGATAAGATATGGGGATAGTGGTATAAGCCCTTGGAATTTCAATTATTACGAAGATATGATAGAATGGTAGAGTGTGAGAGATGAAGTGGCACCAAACATAGATGAAGAGGCAACAATGTTAGACAAAGGGTTTGAAGTTGATAGAATGTTGAATGAGGGTCTAAATGATGATTGGGCCAAGTTGATGGAGGATGCTTCAAAGCCTGTGTATGCTAATTGTAGGTTAAGTCATTTGACAACAATCCTTCAAATTTTTATCTTGCAAGTGGTGTTTTGTTGGAAAAATGAGAGTGTAGATTAGTTATTGGCATTATTAAGTTCATTGTTACCACTTGACTCCACATTGCCAACCAAAAAAATTCAATGTAGAAAGGAAATCACTAAGCTAGGCTTAGAGTATGAAAAAAACCACACATGTTTGAAAGGTTGTGTATTATTTTGCAATAATATTGCAAGTGAGAGTGAATGTTTGAAATGTCATGAAGCGAGGTATAGAGAAGGGTTGAAATTAGTTGTGGTTCCTATAAAGGTTCTTTTCCACTTTTCGGTAATCCCACGATTACTCTAAATGTATAGGTGCAAAGACATTGCTAAACTTATGCAATGGCATGCCCAAAATAAGAGCATCAATGGAAAACAACGACGTGTGCCTGATTCTAAGATGTGGATGGAATTTGATAACATATTGCCTAATTTTTCTCAACATCCTCATAATATAAGGTTGGGTTTTCCTCTAGATGGGGGGTGAACCCATTCTCAGATCAAAGTATTAAATGGTCAACTTGGCCAGTGTTTTTAATAAATTATAACTTTCCTCCATGGTTAGCAACTAAACCATTTTTCTTAATGTTGTCATTGATTATACTAGTAAAGAAAAGTGTGAGTTCAGATACAATTGATGCTTATCTAGAGCCATTATATGATGAGCTAATGGAATTGTGGAAAGGAATTAAAGCAATTCAATATTTAAGGGATGGTCATTCAATCAAATTCACTTTAAGAGATTCATTATTATTTATGATTCATGATCTCCCTGCATATGGCACATTGTCTAGTCTTAGTGTTCATGGATACCATGGATGTCTTGATTGAAAATTTAAGGATTTTCTCAGGCACTCAAGAATTTTGTGTAAGTGTATTTATTGTGGACATCATGCTTACCTTAAAATGGGTCATCCATATCGTCAACAAAAAACATGGTTCAATGGTCAAGAAGAGAATCGTGAAGCACCATTACTAATAGCAGGTGATTACATTGTTAAGAATTTGGACAAAAAAGATTGTCATTTATTGAAAATGATGGGATTGATGGTAATAGATATGATCCATGTAATGAAAGTGGTGTAAAAAGGTTGTGAATATTATATAAGTTTTCATACTTTAAGGATATAGCCATTAGGCATACTGAGAAAAATATAGCCTATGCTATTATAGAAACTCTTTTTGGTGCTTTTCATACTATTTCATCACGTGAAGACTTTCGATGTAACTAAAGATTCTTCAAAATATTTGGGTTGAAAAATGTGTTGATGAAAAATATAGAAAACCTAGTGCTCCTTATGTTTGGACAAAGGAACAAGATGCACAATTCTTATAGTTGATGTCTCAAACTTGCTTTCCCACTGGATATGTAAGTAGTAGTATTAGAACCCAAACTAATATTAATGGCTTAAGAGGCCTCAAGACCTATGACTATCACATCATAATGGAGAATATTTTACCTACTGTTGTAAATATATTAAGTTTGGAAAAGGGGCCAAGATTGGCAGTTATAAGGTTGGGTATAATATTAAAGAGAATGAGTTTACATGTATTAGATCCTTCGAACTTTGATAGTTTAAGGGAGGAAGTTGTTGAAGTCCTTTGTCTATTGGAACAGGATTTCCACCAACAATATCTAATATTTCTATGCATCTTTTGATACATCTACAATATAAACTAAAACATTGTGGCCTGATAAGAACAAGATGGATGTATCCTATAGAATGATATATGAAGGTTTTGAAAAAAAATGTTCGTACTAGGGAAAAACCGGAAGACAACATGTCTAAGGGATATTCAATGCAAGAGGCCATGGGATTTTACATAGAGTATATGAAGGATTTTAAAAATGTCAATCGGTGTGTATGGGACGATGAAGAAGAAGAGAAAATTGCAGGTGAAGTATTAAAAGGAAATGGATGTCGCTTCAAGCTATCACATCAAGAAAGAAGTGTGATACATGCCTATATTTTTCAAAACACATCTTCATTTGATAAGTGGCATAGGTAAAAAAAAATTACACAATAATTTATTTACTCAATTGCATTACACATTTATATTATCAATTTTACTATTTGTATGTTAATATTCTATGTAGAAAATATGAAGAATACAATCAAGCTTGGATGCAACATCAACCTCAAAAGCGTAGACGTCATGCTGATTTGATTGGAGGTGATTCTTTTCCAAAATTTGAAGAATGGATTGCTAATGTAGTCAGTGATTCAAAAGAAGAAGGTCAAGATATAACAATGGAGGAAAGTGAGCTTTCACAATCTCCACATTTATGGGCTACATGTTTTAGTGGAATGTGGGCCTATGGTAGTCATTTGAGAGTGGAAGAAAAAGACAAAGGAAAGATAAATTGTGACTCTGTTGTTAGTGTTGAATTTCTTCACAAAACTGAGAAGAAATTTTATGTTGGATTCATCCAACAAATTATTCTAGTGGACTATGATGAAAATAGTCCTATATTATTAAAATGTAAGTGGATCCAACCATCTGTAGTACAATTTGATGAGTATGGATTTGTACGTACAAATACAAGACATTTTTTATCATAGATGGATGAGCTATATGTTTCCCCTCTTCAAATTAACTAATCATTTCTAATTGATGATGTAAGAATCCTAGGGTGGTTGTATGTCATTCAAATAGAGTCTCGTTCAAAAGGAAAATTCATGGAATTTGTTGATATAATGCTTGATGGGCAATATGTTAATTTACAAGAAACATTCGAAGAGTGGATGAAGATGATGAAGGAGTGTTTGAAGAAGACATTTTGATTACCAATGAAGAGATTGGGAGAGAGAATGCATTGCATGTCACAGATGAGGATGAGGAAGAAAATCAAGCAGATGTAGACATGAATGATTAGGATTTTGATCTTGTTGGCAATGCAGATGATTATGATGATGTTTTGTCACCTTAAGAGGTTAGCTTGTCACCTAAACTTTTGTTATATGTATGGTGTAATTTATTATTGAATGTAATAAATATTTGAGTATAGGTATGCTTATTCACTATTGTTTTACTGATACATTTTTTAATGTAATCATCATTATTCTATTGGTACATTATATACAAAACCCGAGATGTTCATTGTTGATTTGAAGTGAATTTAAAGTTAAGTTCAATCATTCTTCTTAGTTTTCTTACTTTGGTTGAAAATTTGAAATTAATTTTGTTTAGTTAGAACATAATTTCTTGTATGTCCTATATGTTTTCTAGATACAAACATATAATGAACATCTATGATTTAATAATACATTTAGATATCTTAACATTAGATGAACTAAGCCTCCCCATTACAAATAAAGAAATGATCTCTTAGGTCTAATTGACACTGAAAACTAAAATTGAGAGATTGCAAAATTAGAAAATTATTCAATCTTTTCAATAAAATGATATCTAAAATACTGCATTCATAAAAAATCCATTACCGCACTACTGCAACAGTCAATAGAGGTATGCATGGGATGGCAAGACATATAGTTCAATGTACAAATGCTTACCGCAATACCGCAGCAACCAAATATGAATACCGTGGGGTGGCGGTGAGAACATGTTAACAACTAAAGTAAACCGCATCCCTGCAAGGGGTAAATAGTGACACTGCGGTATGGCGGTGAATAATCACTCAGCCGCTAGAATTAACCCGTTGTCTTGTGGGATTCCAAAGGGGTGTGCACGAGGTGGTAGTACTGCTACCACTACCCCACAACAGTCTTCATATGATAGAGTGGTATGGTGATGAATAGTCACTCAACTACTAGAATTAACCCATCATTCCGCGGGAGTCCAAAGGGGTGTGCGTGGGGTGGTGGTACTGCTAAGACTACCTTGCAATGGCCTTGAAATGACATAGTGGTACTACAGTACAAGTTGTCAAAGTATTAAATGATTACACTATTTGATTTCCCAAGATCAACGACATGTATTCAAACTTGAAATATGGGAAAATTATGAAATATTTTGCATGAATTTACATTAATAGTGAGGTGACTGAGCTCAGTAACAAATATTACTTGGGAATCGATGACATTTTGGAAATAATTCACACAACTCAGTGTACCATAGTCAAGGGATTTTAAGAGGGAAAACTCTGTGGCTATTATTTCATCGGGTAAGTTCACAAAAATCCTCTATAGCAAGTGTATAAGAACTGAATTTGCTTCTACAAGTAGACACTTAAAGAAATCAAGTAGGAGTAAATTCTTCATCATGCCACCCAAAAGATGTCAACTTTCAAGTAAAAAGGAAGAGTCCATAGTTTCTAAATCAAAGAAGAGGTCCCTGCAACAATCCATTTTAGATGTGTTACCTAATTTTGTAGACAAAGGATCCAAAAAGGTGTTTAAAGATACAACCCATGGATGTAGAGACCCAATTATCCCTATCTCAGGGTGGGATCTATTTTGGTACTTCTATGAAAAAAAGGATGACAAGATTCCATTTTCGAATCCTTGGACCTCATATTTGGCCAAATTGATAGTCCCAAATGTCTTCATATATGTTGATTTTATTAAAGTATTTGCACAATATTATCACTCGGCTACCAGGACTATACGAATGCCAAATGGTTCACCATTAGTGGTGCTAACTAAATAATCAATTATAGAGTGTTTTATGTTAAACAAGCAAGCTATCACTAAGATCAAATTGGACAGAAGTGAGGAGGATTATAGGAGATTAAGAAAAACCTACAGGAGTGATGAACTTCCTTTACACATGAAAAGGGGTGTAAAAAATAGTAGGATACCTATCTTCCTCTCCCAAATTGAGCCATTTGTCATAGAATAATTCCAATTATATTTCAAAAGAACTTATTTTTCTTTGTGCCAAGTGCTTGGAATAGATGCTCAAGAGAGAATGCCAATCTACCTCATGATGATGGAAATGAAGATACAAAATCCTGAAGTCAGCATTGAGTATGACTTTGCTGCTGAAATTGAGAAAGGGCTACATGAGTGATTTTTTCAAGAGAGAACTTAGCTCCCATCACTTTCAAGAAATACTCTCTGTTGTGTCATTTGATATTTTACCAAAATAGAAACAGATGGACTAAAAGAATGTGTTTGGGAATGACTGATGATGAAGGGAATAGGTTGCATGTACAAAATTGGTGTTACATCTGGGATAGTAGATGTAAAAATAGTGATTATGTCATATTTCATGATGATTTTGTAGTAAAGGTCATGGCCGCTCTTGGTCATATTTCACAAATATTTTCTAATAAAATCATGCAAGTATTAAGACCTTTAGCATTGAAGATGGAGCAGGCACACACTCACAATTTTGTTGACTGGTTCTTCTTAGCAGACCAAATAGTAATAAGGGTCTATGGGTGTCCTCAAGCCCCACATGTTTTACCTAAATTTGTTTCTATTCAAATTGAATTTTTAGAATTTATGTGGCAAATTTTATGGATGGAGTAGGATGTTATGAAAAGATAGAAAAAGAGGACATTCCTCCCTAACCTAAGTCAATGTGAGGAGCTATCCATAGGGTCTGACACTCTTGAAGAACTACAAAACTATTTGAAGATGGGGTATTCATCGAAGTCATAGGGAGAAAGGGTCTTTGATCTTGAAGGGCATATTAATTTTATAAAGCAGACACTTCTCACTAAAGTTGGGATTACCCATGTAATAGATTACAAAGAAGATGTAATGAGAAATTGCTTTACACCTGATGAAGTTTATCAGAGGAAGAGGAAGTGGGAAATCATGAAGCGGCTTGAGGAGGAGTAGAAGAAAAGGGACATTGGATTCCAAGGATTCTATGTTGAAGAAAAGGATCCTATCAAAAGGATGAACATAATAATTGACAACATTGAAAGATTATATGTTGAACTAGAAAAGAAACTTGAGGGTCAGTCTTCAAAACCCTCCAAGCTTCCCATCAAACCAAGTGGTATTGTAATCACAGAGCCCCTACTAGACATTGCCACAATACAATTAGAAGCATACCCTAAGCAACCAAGTCCTAAAAGGCAGAAGACACATGGAGTGGCCCCCTTAGTGGCATATGAAATAAGTGAAGGAGTAGGGGATATTGAAGAGGTAGCCAATGTAATTTTGAATTTTAAAGATGATGAAGTTGATCACCCACTGCCTAAGCTTGCAACTGATGCTCAAAAACTAGAAGAAAGAGTGGATGTACATGGGCATAATGATCAAGAAGTGCATGATGATGAAAGGGTGATTGTTGCCCTTAGATTTATTGAAGATGATGAATTTATTCAAACTCCCAAGTTTAAGGATTTTTGGTTTAAGATGAAAATGAAAGAATTTGAGAAGAGACTCCAAATTAGTAAGATGGGCAATGAGGAGTCACAACATGACCAAATTGTTTCCCAGACTCTTGAAGAACTCAAGATTAATGAAATTACTGTTAGCCCCCAAGAAGCAAGAAAATTGGTCTTAGAAAGCAATATACTAATTATTCCTGGGATGGAGTTAAAAAAGATATTCTTACTGAATCAAGTAAGAATCCAGGAAGATCCCATGTTGGTTTTTGAATTTAATTTAGATGAGGGAATGAGTGGCACAGGTCCAATCCAAGACTTGAAACTCTAGCCTTTTGGACAAAGCAAAAAAGAACAGAAAAACTAAGATTGCTTGATGTTGTAAAAGAAATGAGAGGGACTGCCATGGTAAAGACACTTCAAGACACATCAACATTGGAGGAAGCTACTATGAAAATGCACTCAGCAATGTTTACTAGGGATGCAGTTAAAGCTATGGAGCTTAGATTGGTAAAATATGAGAAAACACAAACTGATTTAAATGATGAAGTTAATAGGTTATTCATAGAAAATGTGAAATTGAAAGAGCAGTTGAAGAGATTAGGTTCTTCCCAAAGCATAGAATTAACAGTATACCAACCCCCTACCATCCATACTTATATAGGTGCAATCACTACTGAACAAGTAAATGTGCTAAAACAAGAAATTGAGAAGTTGAAAAAGACTAATGAAGAAACAAAGGAAAGAGCAAAGAGAGAAACCCTCAAGGTATTGGAATAGATCTTGGAGCATAGTGTTAAACTAATTGTGGAAAAACTGGAAAATGTGTATGAATGTTATGTCCCCTTGTCACAAGCAGTTGATCAGATAAAGTCCCATATACCTATATTGGACCCCTCATTCAAGAAATGGCAACCTGTACATCACACCTTAACGAATTTGTGCAGAATTTTACAGAGTGTTGAGGCCCCCGCATCTTTAAAGCCTACTAAGCAAATGGTCTGAATGGTCACAGATGAATTTCAATACATGTTTTTAGAAGACCAAAAGATCAAGGCAAGAATGGACTCATTTCACACACTAAAGCAGTGGTTCATGCCTACGATACTAAGGGATGATGATCAAATAAAAGGCTCCAAGGATTGGATAGATAAGTTTAGCAAAATTGTTCCCAACTGCCTCACTAATTTATAGAAGGATGGTGACATAAATATTCACTGCCTCAATTTAACCTTGGATGGAATAATTGCACTGGATGTTGGATACTCAAAATTAATCATGGATAGAAAAGGGTTATTAGACAGTAGATGGAAGAGTCACTTGTCCAACACACAAAAAATCTAGGAGTACAAATGGCCTCATGATCACACGGTGTACCAATGGGAGCAGACATATCTAGCTCCCCTAGAAGAATAGGCCTTGCAATGAAGTATCAAGCCTTGTAGATACTATCATGGAGAGAGGACCTTGCCAGATCTAAATGATCACGAGTACCTTATGATGAGTAATAGACTTTTGTATCTTGTGAGTGCTCTGGACTTCAACATCTGATAAATTCTCTTCACTTCTCATCTTTCATTTCTTTTATGTAATCCTATGTAAACAACGATAATTAATACTTTTTGATTTATGTTAAAAGTGGGTAACTAAAAAGAAACTTTTTGACATGTCAGTCAGGACAAAATTTTGAAACATATTGTAAAATCTTTTTGAAGATCAATAGAAGGAAGTTATAATTGGTGGTCGAATTCTGGTTTCAATTGTTTGTTGAAGTGAATTAATGAATGTTATCTTGTTGTCTCTAGTTTGATTTTTCCTTGTTATTTAAATCAATATATCAAGGGTACATTTGGTTTATCAAAACACATTTACTATCAAACAATTCATTTTGTACTACCTTTTGGTGTCAAATCTTTGGTAATTATGGTTAGTTTCATTACATTCAAATTCTAAATTTTGGGAAATTATATACAATAAATAGATTGATGGTTATTTGGATAGTGAAATTATCTCTCTTAGAAATTAACTGAAATATCTTGTCTTGAAATATCTAGAGGGATTATTTTAATTAAAGAGGATTTTATGGTTATTTTTCTAACAATGATTAACAATAATTTTACAATGCAAGTACCTTGCTATTTTCATTCAAGATACAAATCATGATCAAAGTCAAGCATATACCAAGAAAATGGTACTCTACTTCAAACCCTCAACCTCACTTAGTTTAGTCTACTTACATGGGGATATTAAGGAAGTTGCTAAAAAAATAATATATATCATTTGTTGTTTGTGAAGGAGAATCATGTGAGATCCAATATGGCAGTGGATCAATATCTAGTTTCTTAAGTAAAGATGATGTCACAGTTGGGAAACTTGTTGTGAAACATTAGGTAGTAATTTTTGGATGTTAAGGCTTCCTAGTTGGATATCAAAGATATTTTCTCATCAACATAATTTGGAATTTATGTATAAATGGATTCTTTCATGGCGCGGGTGTTTACTGAGACAACACATGAACCAAGGTTGACATTTTTGTTGTCCAAGTTTGATGGCATTCTTAGGCTTGGTTTCCAAGAATTTTTTGTTGATAATGTTGCTCTAGTCTAGTTAGTGTTTATAGCCTTCATTCTATCATATGTCAATTTCATTCTATAATATGAGCATATCACCTTTCTTAAATTTTGAACAAGGTTATGAAATCAACGGTTCAATATGCATATTTTAGGCCTATGTTAAACACTTTGTTTAAGGCATTTGTTGACAAGGGTATAGTTTTTTAATTGATTTATCTTTCTGCTATGTTTGGACTTTATTTTGTAAACTTGCAATATATAATGCACTTTTATTCTTTATGAATTGAGACTAATATTAATTTTGTTGGTTGTATTAAGCCACAACTTCATTCATGGCAGAAAAGGCAGCACCCTGTTGCTCATATCAGATGGCACGTTGCATATAAATGAGGAAAGATTCTAGTTGGGTTATTGTTGACTACATTGAAGGAGAGAGCTTCATTTATGGGATACGATCAACACTCTCCTTGGATTCTACATTTTACACCTTGCTCCAAGAAGATTTACCATGTTGTAGAAGTTTTAAGAGATGAAAGGGGCATGTGCTCACATTGAAGGGCTTCAAGCATGCGTTTCCATCATTGCAGAAGTTTTTTGGAGAAGTTTCTTTCTTGCAGTCATTTCTATGCAATATTGTAAATCATATTTCTAGTCTTGTGACTGAAAATAACAATTGTAATACTCTATTTCTAAGCTGTAACTAGAACACCTTTATTTTATTAATAAATTTCATCGATTTTTCCTTCTCAATGGCAATCTTATTGTGTGCAATTGATGATTGATGTTTATTTCTATGTTTTATGATTAAATCCTCAAATATCAGTCAATTAAAGTGACTAAATATACTACCAATTGATAAAAATTAGTGAACAATGAATAAATATGACTAGATTTATGACCAAAATTAACATTAATGACTAGATTTATGACCAAATTGATCAAAATGATGATTAAAATTAATGACTAAATACACTACCAATGCACATAAATCAGTGAATAAAAATGACTAAATAAGTGACTAGTTAACAACAATCAATGACTAAATATATCAGTTGAATAAAAAATGACTAAATAAGTGACCAAATTACAACAATCAATAACTAAATCAAAAACTAAATAAGTGACTAGATAAATATATCAATGAATAAAAAATGACTAAATAAGTGACCAAATTACAACAATCAATGACTAAATATATTACTGAAAAAAATGACTAAACAAGTGACCAGATTACAACAATCAATGACTAAATATACTACCAAATCAATCAATCAAAACAACCAATAAATAACTAAAAATGGTTTAGTCATCAATCTAGTCACGTTATATATGACTGGCAATAAACTACTAATGGTCATGTGACCATGTTCAATCATTTATAAGTAGTTTTTAGTAGTTTATTGTTGTTTCTGTACTAGTGTCAACTTGTTCGTAGGTCTACAAGGCATAGACAACCACCTAAAAAGTATACACCTGATGATTGGAGATGTATTTTTTCTTTGAATACTAATATGGATGAACCCAAATCTGTAGAAGAGGAATTAGGTATGAATGATGCAGAATCATGGAAGATTGCTATGGATGAAGAAATGGAATTTTTTGAAAAAGAATGATACATGGGATCTTTTACCATTGCCTAAAGGATGAAAACTTGTTGGTTGCAAATGGGTGTTCAAGAAAAAGATTGGTTCAGATGGAGGTATTGAGAAGTACAAGGCAAGGTTGGCTGCAAAAGGTTACTCTCAAGTTGAGGGTGTTGATTATGGTGAGATATTCTCTCTTGTTGCAAAAATGACATCCATTAGATTTTTTCTTGTTATTGCTGCTACTTATGATTTAGAGCTTGAGAAAATCTATGTGAAAACTACTTTCCTTCATGGTGATTTGGAGGAGGATATTTATATGACACAACCAGAGCACTACGTGGTGAAAGGTAAAAGTAAATTGGTTTGCAAATTGAAGAAATCTTTGTATGGCTTAAAATAGAGTCCTAGGATGTGGTACCAGAAATTTGATACATATGTGTTGAGTTTGGGATTTGAGTGTTCTAAATCAGATCATTTTATTTATTATAAAATTGCTAGTGATCATTTCTTGTTTATTGCATTATATGTTGATGATATGTTATTTATTGGCAAAGGGAAAGGTATGATTTCAGAATTGAAATATCAACTTGCTACTAAATTTGAAATGAAAGACCTTGGTGCAGCTAGACACATTCTTGGGATAGAAATTAAAAGAGATAGAGTGAATAGAAAGCTATGGCTTGGCCAAAGTAAGTATGTCAATTCAATTTTACAGAGATTTAATGTGCAAGATTGTAGACCATTGTGTGTTCCTGTTTCAATTAGAACAAAGTTATCTATTTCAGATTGTCCAACATCTCCATCAAAGATGGACAACATGAGCAAAGTTCCTTACCAGAGTGCGGTAGGAAATTTGATGTATGCTATGGTTTGTACTAGACCAGACGTTTCCCAAACAGTGGGAGTTCTTTCTAGATATATGTCTAATCCTGGTAGAGTTCATTGGGATGCAGTTAAAAGAGTCTTCGGATATTTGTGTGGTACCTCATATTATTCCTTGTGTTATCATAGTAATATGACTGAAGATGATATTTCCCTTGATATTCATGGTTATGTGGATTTAGACTGGACAGGTGATATTGATAGCAGACGATCCACTAGTGCTTATGTGTTTACATTATTTGGTGATGTAATTAGTTGGATGAGTAAGCGACAGGTTGTGGTTGCTTTGTCCACTACTGAAGTAGAGGATATGGAAGCTACTCATGCTTGTAAAGAAGCCATTTGGCTTAAGATATTTTGTTCAATTATTGGAATAAAACAAGGTGCAATGACAATTTATTGTGATAGTCAAAGTGTGATATGTCTAGCTAAGAACTCAACATTTCATGCCAGGACAAAGCACATTGATGTATAGTATCATTTTGTTCAAGATATGGTCGAGGACGGTACATTGAAGTTGGTTAAGGTAGAGACTTTGATGAATGTTTTTGATTCTTTAACTAAGTCTGTGAGCACAAAGAAGTTCAAATGGTGTTAAGAGATTATGAGCCTTTCAGCCCCTTGCAATTAAGAGACAATGTTTACTCCCTCCTGTTGCTCTTGCAAGGTGTTCGACAAGTGGGAGATTTGTTGAGAAAATGAGTCTCAACCTTGCAATTATATAAAGGTTATTGTTGATAGGATATATATATATATATATTTCCTAGTTACACCGATAGGTGTAATATATATAATGGCAGCAAGGGGGGAGAGCGGGATACGTGTAAATGATTCAATGTTAATCTAGACCAATAATTATTAGGTTTTAGATCTAATGGTGGATATTTTGTTGGCCTATCTTTCCCTAGAATGTGAGTCTATTTTATGATGGGTTGTATTAAGGTTGTGGTAGAGATAGACAGTGATGTATTCTGAGAGTCTGATAGCAGTCATGTTGTCTCTTAATCTCTGGTGGTGATATTCTGTGAGAAGCTTGCTTTGTAAGTATATTGTAATATTTGTGGTTTAATGAATAATATGTTGGGAAGATTTTGGAGTGTGGATTTTTTCTCCCGAAAGGATTCTCCCCATGTAAATCACTGTGTCATGGTATGCGTAATATTTATGTTTAAGTTTTTGTAACTGTTAAAGATCTATAAAAGTTTTGCATTATCCTCCTCTCAAGGTTAGTGTAAGAAGTTGTTCCGCTACCATAGCCTCCTTACAACTAGGGTCTCCCTTACCATTATACTTGTCAAACTGGGGTATCTTTATGTTTTGTAGCATTGGTGTTTTCAAGATTTCAAGTGAAAATGGGCTCCTTTTAACATATTGCTATGGTTGTTTGTTTTGGTTTGGGTTCAAAGTTGAGATTTTTTGTTGAAGCAAGGTTACATTTTGCAAAAGTTAATTAATGATGAAATCATTGGTTGACATGTTTTGGGAATGTGGTGAATATGGTGGAATTGTGTATGTACTTGGTGGACTACTATTTTGTAAATTTATGAGAGGGGATGAAACTTGAGATGTTACATGTGAAGATCCAAAACCATAAGGATTCCTAGTGGAAAGGCCTAATGTTGGAGTTATGCCAATGCTTTGTTGTATCATTGAGGTAACAATTGGATTTGTGTATATAGGGATAGAGGCTATAGTTGTAGGGAGGGAGACTTGATTTCCTCCTTGACTTTTAGTGTATCCCAAAGCTTCAGCACAACTAACCATTGTAGGTACATTAGAATCAACTAAATGGGCTAGGCTACAAAAAAACTCTAGTCCTTTGTCATCATTAATCAGTTTCTTCATGGTATCTATTATAGGGACCATTGTACTAGCTAGATATCCAGTGCTCACAAAGTCTTGAAGTCTTTTTAAATCATTATCCATTTTTTTCAGTTTGTCTTCAGGAACATGGGAAACCATAGTCTCAAAATTTGTAAAAATGGGTGATTGTAAGGTTGTCATTGGTATGGTAGAGTCAGGGATAGAGTCCAAAATGGGTTTAGTATTGACAACACTGTGCATGAAAGAGTTGGAAGACTCAAGATCTACAACGGATGTAACAACATCGTGGGATACCATAAGTCTAAAACTATGTATCACTAAAGTATTGGCAATAGGACACTAGGTCATGAATATCATGTGAGTTTCAAAACACTAAGTGTACCCACTATGAACACTAAACAGACAAAAAAACACAATAAAATAGCCAAAACTAGGATTTAGACAACAAAAGCATACAGAGAACACAACAAGAAATATTTGTGCAAAAGTTGATTTAATCAATAGCAAGAGGAAATGGCGCCCAAGGGTATCTGTGTCTTGGGTAGGTTTTCCATAAATTAAAATATGACTGTGTGATTGTGCTTAAGGATTTTGGGTCTAGTTGCAGATAGGTTTGACAATGAATATTTTCCAGAATTTTCCTAATTTATGCCAATGCAAGTGTGTAACAATAAATTACAATTTTGAATGTAATTTTCTGATCTAAAATGCAAAAATTGACCAATTTTAAGATTCCTAAATCCCAAAATGATGATTTTGATGCAATTCTGAAACAAAACAATATTGTTTTTTACATTTTTTTCACTTTTTGAGCTGAATGAAAGATGTCTAAATGAATGCAATTAAAAATGTAAAAGCAGAGTTTTGCAAGCAAGCACGAACTGAAGACACAGAGACATAGAAGTGTGAAAAAGCTTGTTAATGCAAGTGTACAAGGACAGAGGCACTCAAGGGTGTCTGCATCCTTAATAGTGGTTCTAAAAAATTCAAAAGTTGAATGTTTATTGTATTATCTAAAGGTTTTGATTATGTGTGCAAGCATGTTTGCAACTAAGTATTTTTCTAGAATTTGTTCAAATTAAGACAATGTGATGCAAATGAAAATGTGTAACAATGCAAGTGATCATTTTGAATGCAATTTTCAATGTAGATATGATCTAAGTGACTAAAATGAACCCTAATGCAACCTATGATGTCAAATGATATACAATTTTTTGAATTTTTATGCCTTTTATGATGCACAAGTGACCTAAATAAAAAATGCAAAAACAATGCAATGCAAAACTTAGATCTAAGGTGCAATTTTAGAAGTATGTAATGTTAAAAATTCAAGTTCACCAAAATGAAACAAAGAAAATATGGAACCCTAGGTCTAATGTGAAAACCTAGGATTCAAATGGTGTGTTTGTGGAGTTTTCTTATATTTCATTAAGATGAAGATTAACAAGGTGAGTAGATTGAATTTCAACCATGAAGGTGAGCCAGTCAGACCTAAATCTCCATCCTAATGAGGATTAGAATGATTTGGAATTGATTTTCTATGATTAACCTAATTAGAATATATGACCTAATATATAAAATGTAATAATCCAACAATAAATAGATTGAAACAATAACTTGCAGGAAGATCTAGGAAGTGCAAAGGATTGTGTACCTGTCACCGAAAGTTGGATCTGATTATTGTATAAGGATAGAGTCACCCTAGGGCATATGGGTCCTTGTATGCCTCTTTTTCTCTATTTTTTCGGGTCCTTTGATGACAGATTTGAGCTTCTAATTTTTGGTTTCAAAGTTGTTAGAACACTTTTGGATAATTTTGTAAGTTTCTGTGAGTTGATAGGATGTAGAGCTTCGAATGCAATAATGAAAATTTTTTCTTCAAGCTCCCTTCAATCCTCTTCAAACCTAAAAAGTACACATTCAAAGAGAGGGAAAATGTTGGGCCATTTAGAGGCTTGCCTTAGTCAAACCCCATGTAAGTGTTTCCACTTCCACAATGGCAGTGTCAATGATAAAATGGATAAATGATAGGAAGGAATGATGGAATCACAAAGTGTTGCAATTCACCACCATTCAATGGATTCCTTAAAGGAGAAGTCATGTACATCACCTCCAAGTCTTGGATATTGCTTGCTTGCTTTTCTTGAATGGTTTGGGGACCTACAAAAGTGTTAGCCTTCACAAAACAATGATAACATGAACATACATAAACTCACATAACATTTGACATGATGTTATGATCTTGAATTGCTGCAATAAAGTTTTGAAATGTTGCTCTTGACTTGCTTGATAATGCTCTTGATCATAAGTTCACCAATAGTTTTCTAGATAGATTTGAAATGATACAATAACTAGGTATTTATAGCCATTTCTCTAATTTCTCGAGAATTAAATCTCGATAGCTAACATTTTCAATTTGAATTTTGAATGTTAAGATGCCCACTTCGACATATCCAAAATTGGTCCCCGATAGAATAGGGGGACCCATGCGCCCTAGGACGAATGGGTCCTGGCCCTATTCTCCAAGACATTACACTAACTCATTTGACTACAAAATCTGACGACACTGTCTGACAAAATATGTATAATTTGATGTATCATCGGGTGCTTGTAAAATTTGATGTGTAATTTTCAAATTTTTGAAAGTTTATCCTTGACGTTCGTCGAAATTTTGATGAACCTGGGGTTCGTCGAAATGTCGGCTATCATTTTTGTCGAATTTTTGACAAACATGAAAAATAGAAAAAAAATCAAATTGTGGCTGACAAAGAAAAGTGAGTTTGTACATGATTTATTACGATAGTGTTTTTCTCTACTTGAGACAGTTTGTGGAGAACTAAGGACGATTTTCTTGGGAAAAATCAAAAAAAATTCAAGAAGATATCGCGAGGTTGAGGGTAGTCATTTTCTTTTTGCAGAATTCAGTTGTGAATTAAGATTTGTAGTTCCAGGTTTGAAAATCATATTTTAAAGCAACATCTCATCAAATTTTATTTTTAGAGGTTTAGGGTTTTGAGAATTTCATGTCCAGATTTTTTTGTGTGGAATCACCATAAGATCACAACCAAGGAACAAATTCTTGTGACTGTAATTATGTGATCCATAACTCTATTGGTCATGTGGCACAGTTGTGCTATAACAAATATAGGATGCATTCATGTGTGACCCAAGTTTAATGTGGTTATGTTGTGATAGAAATGGAGGCACTCATATAATGTAGTTAATTTAGGTTGTATAAAGTAGGTGTCAATCATCATTAGGTGCATTCAGGTTGTCTCAATTTTAACAGGTTAGGATGTAATTATAGCATGATCGAAGAGTGATTACCTCTTGCTGCAATAAAGAGCCTATAACTCTGGTTGATATGCAGAGTGGTTGTGTTATATAAATTGTATAGTGCATTCAAGCACAACCCATGTTTAATGGGCTATTCTAGAGAGTGATCAAGATTTTCTAAACCTTATGAATGTTACTTGAAATATATTTTCATAATCTCAAATTCCTTCAGAGGCTTTTGAAGTATCAATGTATCCTATATAGGGTTTAGAATGATTTGTTTTAATTAAAAAATAAAATAAATGATGCATTTCCCTGTAATTAGATAATGTGGAGATCTCCTAAATCTACCTGAGCACACTATCCTCTTTGGAACAGTATTCATTACTCCAGCCACTAAGGTTTTGCATGTGACATCTTTAATATCTTCATGACCGTGGCTTTTAAATCGATCTCAATCTTTGCTTTAATCCTTTTCATGGTAACCCTTGAGTTCCATAATCCACCTTCAATCTCTTCTAAGAATGGTGTCTTAAGTAAGACTACATAGTATGCATATAAAGCAAGTCCTTCATACCTGCCATTGTTCCAAACCACCACTCACTGCCTTGCTTAAAATGTTGCCTCCATAAGCACAATAGCATGTTTTAAAATCATTGTTGCCAATGATTGACCATTAAGGTCACCACTTTCATCATGAAGATACAATGAGATTTTTGTCTTTAAACTCAAGGAATTATGCAAGATAACATTGTGAATTGTTTTTTGTGTATGATTTTATTTTCTTGCACATTTACTGCTTTGCTAACTTCCTTTAAGACTGGCTATTGCACCCTCAGCTGCAATCTCAAACAGCTCACTCACTATCACTTGAAGATTCCTTTCATGAGCATCCTTCTATAAAATCAAACTATGCCCTATAGACTGCCTACTTACTACAGGGGACTCATTGTTTCATGGTATTGTAGTTCTTAAGATTCTTCAACCTTATTGACACTACTTCACAGTCCACTAGGTATTATTCACTATTCTCCCATCTTTGATGAGTCTCAAAACACTACTCAAACATGCAATCCACTGTTACTTTATTTGGACAGTCATTCCCTGATTGCATTTCCTTGTCTAACACTACCAAAAGCATTTGAAAAACCCTTAAATTCAGCAAGGGGGTAAGGAAACTCACTGTTAAAATCTCCACTTTACTATGCAAGGTTTGAGCTTTATTTTCTTGTCACTACTCAACCTCTTTTTGACTGTCACATCTCAAGTGACTGTCATTCTTCTTACCGTAGATTGCATTTACAAATGTCACTAAGCTACATAGTGTGCTTGTTATTCACTACAATCTTTAGATTGCAAGATTTTGTTATTACCTACAATGTCTCAATCTTTCTGGTATTGCAACCTCACTAATCCACTATAGTTATTGTTTATGTTTCTACGGAGGCTTAGGGTTTGTACCCTAATCATGCTCTTACCAATGCTTCTGTTATTTTTTATTAGAGATCTCTCAATGTTGAGGGCCCTAGGGATACACTCGTCATAAGAAGTGACACATTGCATCTTTAACTAAAAGGATAAATCCGTATTGACATTAGCAATGATGATTATGACTTGTTGCTCCTTATGAATGGGTCACTTGCTCTTACTAGCTCGCTACCTCCATCGTTATAGGAAGTTTGTGATCAAGTTCAATATTCTGATTTTAGGAGTCTTAATGGTTGGAAATCATAGTAAAATTAGAATTTAATGAGTTTTGGAATTAGAATTTTAAAGTTTTTTTGGGGTCATTAACTTCAAACTATCTTCTCTTTTGCAAGGGTGGTTGCATGCCAAAAATTTTTGGTGTAAAATATCAGAATTATTAGATTATGTTACCTATCTATGAATAAAAATTATTGGAGTGTGAGTTTGATATTTTTGAAGATCTAAATAGTCAAGCTTGGTAAAGAAAAATCATGTCAGATAATATTAGTCCAAAACAAAATGAAGACACTTGATAGATTGTGGGCTAGATTGAAAAGAAAGGGTGATGGGAAATGTTATTATCCTTGCAATAATTGCAAGGGCTTAAAGACGAGACGACTTTTAATCATAATAGCTGAGAAACATTGTAGGCAGGATGGTCATGTTGAAGGGGGGCATGATTATCGTCCATTGGTAAGTTGTTCATTATATGTGTTTATATTGATTGAATTTGTAAATATTTATATCGTTTTAACATTTTATATATATATATAATCACTTGATCATGATCATGGTTTATTTGTGTCTATCATTATTATAAAGGTGGGGCACCCTAGGGCAGATGATATGGATTATCACAGCCCAGAGAACGTGATTTTGCAAGCGGACGAACATGGAGCTATGAATATCGAAGATGAAGTTAATGATCCTATGGAAGAAGATGATCATGCACCAGAAAACACAGTTGAAGATGATGGTACCAATACATTCATCCATGACACATTTAGTGGCAGAGCTGATCATGATGATCAAGATGACTTTGATGATGTTCATGATTTACTTGTACTTGAGAAGGCATACGAGCCCCTTTATGAAGGCTCCCAAACAACTCTTCTCTCTGCTATATTGTTGATGTTGAACTTGAAGGTTATGAATGGTTTATCAAACATAGCAATCTCACGGATGTTAAGGTATGTCATATATGTCATCTTTTTTCATCTATTTTAATTGTTGTTAGTTCATCACTAGCAAATAAAGGATGAAATATATACCATTAATATTCTTTATATGAACAAAAAAAATTTGTTGTAGATTGATTGGTGAATTTTTGTTACCACCATCAAATATTTTACCTCGCTCATACCGAGATTTATGTGCCATTATGAAAGATATCAGAATGGAGTATCAAGCAATAGATGCATGTCCCAATAATCATATTATCTATCATAAACAACAGGAATTTGCAATAGAATGCCCAGAATTTCATATCAATAGATATCAAAATGGAGTATCAAGCAATAGATGCATGTCCCAATGATCATATTATATATCATAAACAACAAGAATTTGCAATAGAATTCCCGAAATGTCATATCAGTAGATATCGGAATGGAGTATCAAGTAATAGATGCATGTCCCAATGATCATATTATATATCATAAACAATAGGAATTTGCAATAGAATGCTTGGAATGTCATATTAGTAGATATCAAACAAATCAACTAACAAAAAAGGTGTCTCGCAAGGTTCTTCGTTATATTCTCATTATTCCACGTATGCAACGATTATTTAGGTGCGAAAGCTTAGCGCAATTTATGGATTACCATGCACGGAATAGAAGTGGACATGACATTCTTTGAATTCCTGCGAATGGTTTTGCATTTAGGGACATGGAGGAAAAATGGCCACACTTTAAAGAAAAACCTCATAATCTAAGGTTTTCAATGGGAGCGGACAGTGTCAATCCATTTGAAGAGCTGAAATCTATTTACTCAGTGTGGCCTATTTTTGTTATCAACAATAACATTCCTCCATGGATGTCAATAAAGAGGGAGCACATAATGTTGTCAATGATTGTTCCATGTATTTGTTTACATCAATTTTCTTTAACGTAGTAGCATCTCATTTGTCTTATTTGTTGCATAATGACTTATATTTTTTTCATTCAATAGTCATGTACATTAATTTATATATATTGCAGTAAAATGGCTATAATAATTATGTAATGTTTATGTTCATTCAACTAGGTAAGTACTAAGTTAAAGATATGAATGTATATATCGAGCCTCTTATCGACGAGTTACTAAAGTTATGGAATGGAGTCACTATGTATGACGTCTCTAGACCAATAGGACAAAGACAATTTCAATTCCATGCAATGCTTGTATGGACAATTCATGATGCCCCAAGGCTAACACAGTTTTGTGGTATGTTATAACGTTTGTGCACTTTAACAATATTTAATTTGATGAAGTAGATATCATGCATGTTTTAAAATAATCTATTCATTATATATATAATTAAAAAATTGACATATTTAATCCAATTATATATCATCTTGCAGGTCTTCAAACAAAGGGAAAATTTGCATTTCCAATTTGTGGTCCAAAGATGAAATCTCATCGTTCAACAAGTTTAGGAAAGCAGGTGTTTGATGAGTATAGGAACTTCCTCCATAGAAATCATAAGTATCAAACTACTGAAAAACATCTTTTCAATGGGAAAGAGGAGACTACATCAAAACCACGAAGAATGACACCTCGCCTATGGAAATTGGAATATAATAGAATTAATTATCAAGGTTATACATCGGATCAAATTGTTTATCTATCATATATGATATGTCTTGAATTTATATTTTTATATTGTGTTGTGTTTACTCATGTTGTAATTGACAATGATTGTTGTTGTTAATTTGTTTAACTTATATGCTTCATGAAGGTCGTCAAGGCATTAATGGTCGGCTTCTACAGGGACTGAAAAGTTATCCCAGACAATTTAGTAGGTTACCCTACTATGAGCAGCTACAAATTGTGCATTTGTTTGATACAATGCATATCAGAAAGAATATAACAGAAATGTTATGGAAAATATTGGATGGAAGGCATGACAAATAAAAAACTGTCAAAATTTGTAGTGACATTCAGGAAGCCAATAATGCAATGAAAAATGTCATTCAATTAAATAGCGATGGAAACCAAATTAATATAAGTGCCCTTCCTTGGTTATTAACAGAGCAGCAAAGCAATGCTATAAAAGAAGTCATACGAAAAATTTGATTTCCCACAGGATTTGTTGTGAACATAAACAATATAATAACAAAGAAAGGTGAATTTGGATTAGGAGATGAAAGCAGCATGATTGACATACCTTCATTAAGGTAATTATTCTGGTATATTATATACACTTGTATAATGCATGTACTTTTTAGTGTATTGTGTTTACTACTTTTAGAAAAATAATGAAAAGATCATTTTATAATTGTTGCAAGTATGTTCTACCTCTATCTCTCCTAGACAACTTTGACAACAATGTCAAGCAAGTTATATATGATCTTGGAAAATACATGAGGTAAGTAACGAGATTTGTTCAATTTTGTATACATCTTATAATTTCCATTTGTTTTACTTGTTATGTAATATATTGTATATTTTTGTTAAATCTCGTTAATATATTTGTGCCTTGAATCACTTGTAGATGGCTATCATCTAAAGAAATCTATAAAGAAGATATAAATTATTGGAAGAGAAAAATTCCTCCTCTAATGTGTGAAATGCAAAAGTGTCTACCTTCAACATTTTTCAATGCACAAGAACACTACCTCATACACCAAGTTGAGGAGATTGAATTGTGTGGACCTGTACACACAAGGTCAATGTGGATGGTTGAGAGGAACTTGAAATTTTTGAAGGCTTTGGTTAGACAAAGAGCACATCTGAGGGTTCTATGGTGGAGGGATATATGGTATACCAGACCATGGTGTACATTAGTGAATATCTTCCTAAGTTTGCAGCAAAGATCCATGTAGATGCATTTGGGATCCCAACTCCATTAACAAATTCAAGGGGAGTACCTGATGGGGAAAGGTAGATTGAGGAAAGTGAGAGGTAATTATAAGATGGTCATGGAGATTAATTGGAATACATTTTACATATGGTTTTATGTATATTGTACTTATTTAATTTTTAATCTTCAATATACATCAATTATAAATTAAAGTTGTATACTATGGTATTTAACTAATTATACGTATTTCTGAATTTCATTTCTTTTTTATACAATTGGTCCAGAGTGGGATGCACTACATTTGTACTTTGCCAACAATCTTGATTGGATGACGGTATGGATTGAACGATGTCAACAATCTTGTCGCACATTAACATGGGAAGGTGTGGCTTCATTGGTTAAAAAAGCTCATCGTAATGGAGATTCCAATGTTACACAAAGGAAATTGATTTAGCATATGGTTTAAGAGATAAACAGGTACGTATAAATATATTAATCACCCATATTATTTAATTATTTTCAAGTATATTGATGTATATATATGTTGAGATTGTTTTCTTTGCATACATTAGGCCAGAATAAATATGTTTATCAATGACGATATTGCAATAATTTTTACATGTTTGACATATTGCAGGTGAAACACCACAAGGCTATGTGGTGCAATGGTCATAAATTTCAAATCAAAATGTTGGATGATATGAAGAAAACTTGTGATTCTGGTATAAGCTGCAGTCTTTCGGTGACTAATGTTTCATCTAGAAGCGACATACATCCAGAAGTCTCAAAAAATTGATACTATGGTATTTTGGATGATATACTTGAGTGTGACTTTAAGTCCTTCAAATTAATTTTGTTAGGTAGATCATGTAGTGCAGGCTACGATTGAATGAAAATGATCCTAAGAGAACTGTTATTGAACATGATAATTGATTTACCATGGTTAATACAAGGTTGATTGAGCGAGCTGGAAATGAGCCCTATGTTCTTCCAAGCCAATGTAAGTAGGTATTTTACTCAGACGTTCTAGGCAAACCGGGTTGGTCATTTATTGTTATACATGATCCAAGAGGAAGGTCGGTAAAGTATAATGTGGTGGAAGAAGAAGATACCGAAGAACTAGAAGATGATGTAGATGATGATCAAGATCAACAGTTAGTTTATGATGTCCTTGACGAAGATGTCGAAGAGGAGGAACTAGATCATGATTATGTAGGAGTTAATGTTCATGAAGATGATATCCATGTGGATGATGACATTATCGAAACTGCTATTGATGATGATGATGATGATGATGATATGACCAATCCTTACAATGTCGAATTTGGATCGGATGATACAAACAAAGAGTTAGATGAAGAAGAAGATTAATGACATTGAAATGTATAAGTTATGCGATTATATTATCTATTTGATATTAATTTCTTGATAGAATTATATTTGACTTATGTGGTTACATAATTAATTCATGATGTTTTTAATTTTTATGCCATTACATAATTAATTTAATGATGTACTTTTAATGTTTCAAAGGTGAAAAATTAAAAACATTTCAATGAGTGATGTTAACAACCTTGAAATTAGTGTGTTTTATGTTTCATGTGATCATAAAAGGATTAAAAGTGGAGTTGTAGAATTGGATTTGTTAGGTGGTTGGCCGTGTATGTTGGTTCTTTTACAATGTGTAACGAGGTTTGTCTTCTAATCTACCTATGGAATTTCCAATTCCAATCAAAGGAAACTCGAAGGACCTAGACCAACTAACGAGGACTTTAAAAGCCTCCTACACTTCGGGCTCTGCAAGACCCGAGAGGGTGATCCCTTAATGTGTTTACAACCTCTGCACCATTATTATAAACAACATTTAACAATAGCATATGATCTCACTTAATAGTTCAACATGATAAGATAATATCAACTAGAATTGGTTTTTCATAAACAATATCAACTATTTGGAGCGTGAGATAACTAAACACAATCTATTTTATAAGATAGTCAATGATTTGCAATTTGTAGCAAGCTCTAGGAAAAGACAAACAAATACTGAACTACACTAATAATTACAACTTAGATCAGTGTCATATATCCATTGCAGGAGTCAAATTCATAAGCATCTAGAGGTTTATAACATATTTAATACATCACATATAAGATCCCTTGGCAATATTGCATTACAATTTCATCAATATGCATTCTAACCCAGGACTACTTATCAACTCCTTATACAACACATATCTGCCTATAATCCCATTCAGCATTTTAATTAATTCCTTGAATTAAAGCTAAAATAGAATCATACACACCACAACAGTGAGATGGATAAAAAAACCCTCAGTTATTTCATTCAAAGTTCAAATATGCATGTACAATGGAGAGACATGAGCTTGAATTTTCATTTCAACTCAAATGCTAGTACTGTTATACAACATTAAATCTCTATGAACTCAAAACCTGTTACAGAATGACTCAAAACCTAAAATTGCATTTCTCTCTAAAACCATCGGACTTTACAATTCGCTCTGCAACTTCACCTAGACTTGACAAAAATTATCTAACTTGCTAACCCGTACTTCTGGCCTTGAAATCCTTCTTATAGAAAATGAAGGAGCAAACAAGCATCGGGCCAGAAAGTACACCTGTCACTAGTCAATTGGAGCACCTGGTGATATTCCAAAATTTGTTACAATAGCCACCACCTTAAAAAATATTCTTGTTTATCATATCAGTTGAGGAACGTTGATGCAAAAAACCACAAGAAAACCACCCCGAGAAAGCTGTCAACACAAAACTAGAACCGTTGCAACCACAACATCTGATCTGCCACCTATTAGTAGTTCACTCATTTTATTCCTCCTCAGTCAAATATTTAGTTACCCAATTCTGGTACTCATCATCAGTCAGCCAGTCAAAATTAATTACCTCATCCACCTTGGTATTATAAGGTGTGTATTTTACCGCTACTTGATTCACATCCCTTTCAAAAGATTCCAAAAATGAGCTGGTACTAATGATTTTGTTCATACAGCTCACCAACAAATCATAGTTTGAGTCATCACAAATTGAATTGATTTGATCATTGATGGCCTCACTTGCTTGATCCTGCCATTGTTGAAATGACCTGATTTTGCCCTACTCATCAATTATATCAGGTAACAATGTGTTACCCCAATCATTGAAATTCTTCACCAGCTCCCTAATCTTCCTACTCAAGTCATCTGCTAAGGTCTGAAAACCTTGCAATGATTTTACTAACACATAAGTAGGCTTTAATGATTGGGGCCTATTATTTATATCAAACCTTGAGGCCTTATACATGATATCCAGATCACTAGCCCTAGGGATCCAATTTTCAATTATTGGTATCACTACTTCCTGATCACTATCAATATTCTTTATTGTTGCTAACAACAAAGAATATAAAGAATGTATAGATAGCAATTTTCTATCAACCTTTTCATTTAAATGCCTCAAAACAGTAGTAACAATTTCCTTTTGCTTTAAGAGAGATCCCTCCTCACTTTTATTTAATGATGCCTATAATTCATCAATTTTTTGCAAGAACTGATTCTTTGTAGGATCGACAGAGCACTATGTTTCTTCTTCACCTTCCTCTAAAGAAAGGGTGAGGACAGGATTCTAACTGGGAGATCTTGGTGTGGAAACAAGTAGAGAAGCAGGAGGCACTGACCTTGCTGTGGAAGGTAATGTACTGGTTCCTGGAGCACTTGATGTCTCCCCAATCTGCTTATACCTAAACCTCTCCACTTCAGTTTTCAACTCAACATTTTTCTGTTGCATCTTGTTGTACTCCTCAATCAAAAGGTTATATTTTTCCATTAAGCTCTTCCTTTTAGCTTCCTCCCTTTCAATAGTCTTTTGGGCCAATTTGGCCACATTCACAGTCAAATTAGTGGCCTCAGTGGTTGAGGTCTTTGAAGCTCTCTTTATTATCAATCATCCCTTGAAATTTGGATTAATATCATAAACATCTGGTTTTCTCCCTTGTGGAGCCAATGCCTAAATTTCCAGAGTTTAATATTCTTCACTGAAAGTAGATTTTTGTAATGTTGCCTTGACCTCTACTACTTAGAGTCTTGAAAGGGATTCTTAGACTTCATAATAGCATTAAAGGCTATTGCATCTGCAATGTCCCATTCAAGAAGAATTAACACACCAGCCTGACTCACCGGTTTTCTTTCTTCTTCAGAAGTGATGTTCTTGAATTCTTCCATTAATTCAACTTTTACCTTCTCATCATTCTCCCAATCTGACCTGTCAGGCCTTAGTTCTCTTCTCTGCCTACATTTATCTTGATACTCTTCAAACTTCATCCTCCATACCAATTGGAAGAATACAAGAGTTTTTAAAATGTATTGTCATCTAGAAACTCCTTGCATGCCTCCATTCTTGCATCTTGTACACTTTTACCTTTCATATCTAAATCAAATAAAATTAATTCAGCTGGCCTAGGAGGGGAAGGCATACCAACTTGCATGTCTTGATCAGTAACAATAATCTCATCCATCATATCCTCCTATGGTTGATCAATTATTTGCCTCTTAGGGCTTGGCTCGGATGGTGGTGATGAGGGATTGTCTTCCGGTGATGATTCTAAATCAATAATTTTTATTTCCCCATGCACTTTCAATTTTGGACTTGGTTGTCGAGGAACTTTCATAATCTATTTTCCTTTTATGTCCACTTCTTCTTCATCACTGCTACTATCTTTTTTCTACCTATAAATGGGCCACCTTTCCGTAGGTTGGTATGTTGGCCTTGTTTCAATTGGTCTGGAACCTTTCTCTTGTACACCTAGACTCAATTCTAAAATTACCTTTTTTGTCCTCAATGTGCCCATAATTTCTTTGAATTTTTCCATCAGAAAATCAATTTACTTATGGTGGGGACTGAACTCCAACAGTGGATCATATTTCGGATCCATTTTTTGTACAACATCTAGTAGCTTACCATAAGCTATCCATTTCTCCTTGTTTAACTCTTGTCTATTCAAATCAAATTCATTTCTAATCAAGTCTTCAGGGAAATTGAACTCATACACAAATTTTCTAGCTTTTTATTCTTTGTCTGAAAAGAGCAAAGAAACCCTCTGGATCATGTTGCTGCTTTGGTCCACACCTCAAATGGTAATCATCAAAAAAATTATCAAAATGCGTTCAGCCTCCCTTTAAAAATACAAAATCAGACACCACTATATAATCTGGGAAAAATGTTCCCTTATCCCTTCCAGTGAGGTTGTCATCATGAATACAACCTATCTGCCACATAACTTTTGCAAATCCCACTCTTGGTGGCACATTGTATGGAATTATATGAGGGGATCCCTAAAAACCATATACTCTCAAGACAGTGTTGACTGGGTGTGGGATAATGTCACCCTAATTATGGTAAACCTTCAACTCTGGCTTCCTCTCCTTTGGCCTGAGGAAATCATGTAATTCCTCAGGGATCCTAGGTATATTCACCATTAATCTAGCCCTTAATTTGGAAGCAAAATAATTATTAAATTGCACATAACTAGTGCTTTCCTTATTACAAGATAAATTTGCAGCCCATATTTGTACTGGAAATCTTTCTCCATCAAATGATTGCCTTAATTTCATCCTCTCAGAGAAAAATTTAGCATTTTTAAACAAAAACATATGCATTAGCATAGAATACCAAAAGAATTGAGTGTCGGTATCATTATTTTGCAGCTTTGATAGCCCTTCATGCATCCTCTCAGCCAAGAAAGAAGTGAAGTCATAGGTCACAAAGAAGTTAGGGTGTTGTATTTGCACCCCCATGAACATATAAGCAATGGGCATTACCGTACCAGGACTGAAACCCAAAATCTAACATAAAGAATAGAAAGTGGCTAGGAAATGGTTTGCAAAACAATTTAATTTGAAAGGTTCCTGGTCACTGGGGCTGATATGAAATTTTGAACCTCCTGCCCTAGCCAAATGAGGTGGAAGCAACCTTGCTCTAAAAAGAGATTTCAGCTTTGCATACTCCTACTTCATTTCCTCAAGGTTGATAGGAACCAAGTCTTTTCTCGGTTCACTCAAGTCAAAAATATGTTGGACCTCTTCTCTATTAATGCTCAATAGAACCTTTCCATCATTGTCCCTGATTATCCGTGTAATAGGGTCATATCTTGCAGCCACTGCCCTAAGCAGGTCTACATCAGGGAATACATTTAGTACCACCAACTTACCCATATCATACATCCATCCATTTGAAAAAGGGTGAGGCAAATTCCTCTATCTATACCACAATCTAAACAATTCCAAGCCAATGAGGGGAACCCTAGCATCGGCAATGTTGGAACAATTATACACTAACCCTTCCACCAGGATTTTCCATCGCATTAGGACCAATCCCTTCCTCCTATCATTCATTGATAAGGAAAATTGATCCAGGAAATCATCATATAGGTTTCGTTTAGAATATTCAGTCTGGCCAAAATGTTGCTTGGGTGGTGCCATCTTGGACAAATTAGGGCTTCTTTATAATGTTATAATTCAAATAGCTAGGACTAACCAGAGATAAAAAATTACAAGACAAAACACTGCAATTTCTCACAACTATAATTAAACTATTGCCCTAACACATTCATCAACAAGCTCATAGCACATCCAGCTAATCCTTTCCCAAATTCAAATGCAAAATGACCAGGAGGCACATAAAATAAACTCACGGCTTTGTTCGTAGAACTCCCAAATTCTGGCTGCAGAAACTTGCAATTCTACCTTCGGCTCTGAAACTGCTCCGCAAAATAGTTGAATGTTTTGTGATACAGACCAAATAGGAAAATTGATTTTATTGTCGATCAAATCACGCTAACAAGTGTCTCATCCACCATTAAAGCTCAATTTCACACTGCACGAATGACTCCAACCATATTTGATGCAGATTTAAATTTGAGCCGTCGATTCTTCAGCTTTATCAAATCATCGACGACCACCTTCAAAACAAGCTGACTCAATTGCCAACATGACGATAAGGGGCCCACCTTACCATACACTATGAAGGAATTCCACGTGGCGGTTGCCTGCGATATCGCAATCCTAAAACTTCTGATTGTGCGATGGCAAGCAACCGTTGATCCTGAGCATCAATGATCTCATTCCTTTAACACAGTCACCAACCATGTCGTTAACCTTCAAGCAGCTTTTCCAGTGAGATTATAACATATCCATCAATTTAGAACATCTGCATCTTGAGAACACTTTAGTAATTTTCCCCTTAATACATTTAAAGGTAAGCTGATGTTTCCTTTACTCTGAGCTTCTTAAAATAAGACACGTGTGCTTTGCTTTCTCGTGATTTCACACAATCAACCCAAGCACCATCCACGAGATGGTGAGGTGCTTTCTGAATCAAATGGCGATTGGTTAGCGATAACTGAAATTTGATCCCCGGTCAGGACACGTGGTGTCACTTTGTATTCGTGATCCTTCGGTTCCCGATCATGGGATGGCGGGCACCATTGATGTCACCGTAGAAAATAGATCCCAATGGCGACACTAAATCAACCCTTGCAAATAAAACATTCATTAAAAGGAGAAGTGGGCATTACTAGGCGGACGACAAACAACAACATAAGTTGTTTTAAAAATGATGAAGCATGGGGTTATCCAAGATTTAGGGAAAAATAAAACCCAACAGAGGAGATAAAATTAAAATAAAGGGGCTTGGCCTCGATGAGCCGGTAAGACATAAGTCATTTTAAAACCCTTCAAAAAGGTAACAACGAAAAAGATCCCAGGCGTAAAGTAAACATAAGGGTTTTACATATAGGAAAAGCTAAAACCCCAACCTTAGGAATTTTCCAACACCATGAAAGACCATAGACATAAGGCAGGGCATGAATGACAAACAAGGAGCAAAATTTTGAAGCTCCATCAATGTAAAGGCCTTTAAAAGGCATAAATTGATCATTGTAATGGTTGTTGATGGTTGAGGATTTAAAATACAAGCTCTTGACATTCAAAAATCTGTGTTTTTCTTCAAAAATTTTGTATTTTTCCTCTTATGCAACACTATACGGTCACATGCAGATATATTTTGATGTGAAATCAATTCCAGGTCATGAAGATATGTGTTAGATTTTATTTGAATATGATTTGAGGGCTTAAGGCATTGATTTGAGTTAGAAAGCTTCATTTCTTTGCATACAACCTGGTTACCCTATTTTTGAGGGTTTTGTAGTCCAAACATGATATAAAGGGGCTCTTACACTTTTTGTGATTACTGTAGCTTGTGTAAGAGGCTCCATGGATACTTTTGTAATTGTAGGATGCATGAATAGAGTGTAGGATGAGAAATAAAGAAGGTATAGCTGTTGTCCTCAAGATTTTTGTGAAGAAAAGCATGTGAAATGAGAGGTTCAAGCCTAGGTTTCAACAAAACATGTATGGGAGATCT